>NW_006495778.1:2364122-2422139 GCF_000471905.2 Amborella trichopoda | reverse complement strand
AAAGGTTGATGGTTTTGAGATATAGAGGCGCAGATTATTAAGCTGCTTTTTTAATTAAGTAGACTTCTCTATGTCTTTCATACCTTTCCTTTGATTATGTAATTTGCGCATCGTTATTTGAATTTGAAAATGAAAGAGTGGGAATTGAGTTGGGTTTGGAAGAAGTGGCTTTTCATGGCAAACACTCTTCAATTACTTCTCCAGGGTATCATGTCGTCTGCTTTATTCTTTATTCAAAATTGCATCATCAAGAAGAAGGGTCCCATCTTTGCATCTGCATTTAGCCCTTTATGCACTGTAATTGTTGTTGCCATGGAGCCCATTCTTCTCAAACTAGACATTTATGTTGGTGGGTAATAACAACTCCGAGAGAGAGAGAGAGAGATGATGATGATAATGATGACGACGACGACGACGACGATGATAGCATGTATTTGATTTTGCAGTATTGTGGGAATCATTGTGGTGATTTGTAGGCTCTATTCTTTGTTGTGGGGCAAGGCTAAAGACAAAGAAGCAAGCACAAGTATATTGCCAATCCAGAATGAAGGGGAGGATTTCACAAATGGCGATGAGAAAGGAGACGAGGATTCATTGGGTGGGGATGAGAGAGATGGTTGAGGTGAGGATAATGGAAAACCATAAGTGGAGTGAATGGTTTTTTGGAGCAAAAATATGTGTTCTAGAGGATTAACAAACATCATTCACAATCCTATGAAGAGAAGCTCATTGCCTAGCCCTATTGGCTAAAGTTGAGTTGAAAATTTGCCTGCTTTTGAACAATGAGAGTTTGGGTACTTGGAAAATATGTAAGGGACGTTATGCGGGAGCATCATTTTCATGTGGAGTCCCAAGGTGAGGATTTCAAAATTTGAGAATGTGAAGTGCGAAGAGTAGAGTACCTAGGTGAGGACTTGGGGTGGCAATGATCCTAACTAGACCTGGGACCAAATAGGTAGACCTGACCATGGGTCTAGGTACGAGTCTAAATTTTGGACTCGAGGTAGACCTAACCTTAGGTATGGGTCCAAATCCTAAACCAAAATGCTAGTTGTGTTCCAAAACTTGGGCCATAATGCTATTTCCGTTCCAAAACCTAGACCAAAATACTAGTTATGTTCCAAACCTAGACCAGAATGCTAGTTGTATTCCAAACCCTAAAACCTAGACCAGAATGCTAGTTGTGTTCTAAATCCCAAACCCTAAAACCTAGACCAGAATGCTAGTTGTGTTCCAAACCCTAAACCCTAGATTTGACCTCAGGTATTGGTCTAAAACCTAGACCAGGATGCTATTTGTGTTCTGGTCCAGCTGAACCCAACCTGAATAATATGCATGTATATAGGTATTCATAAATGTTGTTGTTGAATGGTGATAGAAAATCACCTAAAATATATTTGTCATTTTCAAATTTGTTGGGGGTCCTTTTTGTCACTACAATCAGGTGGATTGTATAAAGACAAAAAAGGGTTTTTTTTAGACATACAATTCTTTTTTGTTTCAACTCTTCTCTCTCTCTAGAAAGGGGCTAGGGTTTTCTTGGGTTATGTTGAAAAAGGGAAGGAAGTGAAGAAGGATTTTCTTGTCCTATTTTTGGGAGAAATGGTATGAGCTTGTATTGCTCATGTTCTTGAATCATCCGAAGTGAAGCGAGGGAAATCATGGTTTTTGGATGATCTTAATAAGGTATTCTTGGTTATATTTTTTCATAATTTTTTCATTAAAGTAAGATTGTATTCCCTTGTAAATTTCTCTTTTGATAGTGGAATACTTGCTGGCTTGCCCGTGGATGTAGCCCTACGGGGTGAACCATGTTAAATTCGTGTTATGGTTTGTCTCTCTAATTTCCTCTCATGCCTATGTTTTCCATCTCTAATTTATTTTTTTAAATGGTTGTACACGATCATTGAGCTTACTATTGGATTATCGATTTTACATATTCGATATTGAGTGTGTGTTACTCATGATAGGTTAAATTGCTATTTTGGGTATTCGAAAATCCAACAAATAATATCAGAGCATTAGGTTTTGTGCAATATATTTGGGAGAATGACAAGTAATCGGTTTGAGGTAGAGAAATTTGATGGACAAAATGATTTTGAGATATGGAAAATTTAAGTTCATGATATTTTGGTCCAACAAGATTAAAACAAAACATTACTCTAAGAGAAAAAGAAACTGGAGTCTATAGTAATGAGGATTGGAAGGAAATAGACCTTAAGGCTATGGCTATAATACGATTGTGCTTAGCAAAGAAGATTTTATTCAATATAGTGGGAAAGAAGACGGCAAAGGGTTTGTGGGAGAAATTGGACAGTGTTTATCTAAACAAATCCCTTACAAACTGTATTATATTAAAGAGAAAATTGTTTAGTTTAAGGATGAAAGAGGGGACAAAAGTTTCCGATCATTTGAACACTTTCAATACCATTATTTCTGAACTTGATAGTGTTGGTGAAAAAATGAAATATGAGGACTAGGTGGTAATGTTGTTATGTACTTTATCGGAATCTGATGATAATTTAGAGATAACATTAAGTTGCACTAAAGAAGATTCACTTGACTTAAGTATGGTGACTAGTACTTTGCTTGTTCATGAACACTAAAAAAAAACATTTATTAGAGAACCGAAATTGGAAGTGCACTTTCAAGGGGTTGTTCAAGTGAGAGAGAAAATTCCTTGTAAAATTCTTTAAGATCTAAGTCGAAAGGTCGATCTAAGTCTAAAAGTCAAGAAAACAAGTTTGTTTGTTGGGGATGTGGCGAAGCCGGACATATGAAACAAAATTGTACAAAAAGGAAAGGGAAAAAATTCGGAAAGCAAGGGAAACCAATGAGTCCAAAAATGAGGTGAATCAAGTGGATGAATCTACATCCGATTTTATTGAAGAAGTGATTTATGCCATGGGTTGCAATCCCAAATTCTATCAAAATTGGATTTTGGATAGTGGTGCTACACATCATATGTGCCCACACAAGTTATACTTTAGTTGATATGAACTATGTGATGGCGGTTCCATGTTAAACAACTCAAGTAGTAGAATGGTTGGGATTGACATGTTGAAATTAATGATGTATGATGGAAGCATCCTCACACTTAAGCATGTTCGACATGTACCGAACTTAAAGAAAGTTTAATTTCTCTTTCTTTATTAGATTCCCATGGCTATAAATTCACCGAATAAGGGGGAGTTCTCAAAGTATCTAAGGGTGGTTTTATTGTGATCAAGGGTGTTAGAGTTGGGAACTTGTATAAGTTATTGGGAAGTTCCATTGTTGATGATGCGGTCAATTCATTACTGAAGAGTAATTATTGTCCACTGCGCTTATGGTATAGGAGATTGGGCCACTTGAGTGGAAAGGGTATGGATATTTTGATGAAGAAGGAGTCAATTCCCACCATAAAATTTGGGGAATTCGAATTTTGTGAGCATTTTGTCTATGGAAAACTATATGGACATATTTTAAAGCCATAAGCCATACAAGCAAAGGGAATACTTGATTATGTTCACTCGAATTCATTGGGGCGCTCACCCGCGACGTCATATGGTGGTGTATTATATTTTATTTATTTTATAGATGACTTCTCAAGGAAGGTATGTGTATTAACTCTTAAATCAAAGAGTGATACATTTTTAGCCTTTAAACATTTTAAGGCCGAAGTTGAGAAGAATACGGGCCACCACATCAAGACACTTCACACGGACAATAGGAAGGAGTATAATTCCGATGAGTTTACAAAATTTTGTAAAGATCAAGGGATTAAGATGCATTTCACCACAGTTTACACTCCCCAACAAAATGGTGTTGTGGAAAGGATGCATCATGCTTTGATGGAACGAGTAAGAAATGTATTGAGCAATGTCGGATTAGAGCAAGAGTTATGGGTCGAAGCCGTGATGACGGCTTGTTATTTCATCGATCGATCCCCTTCAACATCTTTGGGGGAGAAAACACCCCAAGAGGTATGGTTTGAAACTCCTTGTGATTATTCTGATTTAAAAATAATTTGTTGTGATGCTTATGTTTTAATTCTTAGTTGCCAAAGTAATAAGTTTGAACCAAAATTAAATAAATACATTTTTATTAGGTGTAGCAAAAGGGTGAAAAGATACCAGTTATAGGATCCAAGTGCTGGAAAGATAATTACAAGTCGAGATGTGCATTTTCATGAATCATCCTTGTTGACAAGAGGTGTAAGAACTAAGATTAAAAAAAGTGAAGAATCTCATAATGACACCCAAGAAATTGATTTTTATCCTTATGTCCCATCATCTAGTGAGGGCCATATACCGAAAGAAGCACCCACAAGTATTAATAAAAAAGCCATTGATGAAGAAAGGGAAGTTGATGAACCAAATGATTCCCATGAAGAAGTTGCACCATCAATTACAAGAAGATCTACAAGGGTAATTCGTCCACCCGAGCGGTTTAAGGATTATATGGATCCCGAAGTACTATATGCTTTGGTTGTTATGAATGAAGAACATAGCACTTACCAAGAAGCTATGGAAGGGGATGATTCCATATCTTAGAAGAAGACCATAGAAGATGAAATGTTGGCTCTTCGAAAGAACAAGACTTGAGATTTGTTAGAATTACCAAAAGGTAGAAAAACGGTTGCTTGCAAGTGGGCATTCAGAATCAATAAAGGGATTGATAGAAGTTTGGAAAGGTATAGGGCAAGGCTAGTTGCGAAGGGCTTTGCACAAAAGGAAGGTGTTGACTTACTTGAAATTTTCGCACCTATTGTCAAGTTAGACTCCATAAGGTTGGTGCTTAGGCTTGTTCTATTACATGATTTAGAACTTGAATAAATGGATGTAAAAACAACTTTTTTACATGTTGAACTTGAAGAGGAGGTTTATATGCAACAACCGGAAGGATTTCTTGAAAAAGGAAAAGATAAGCTATTGTGCAAGTTGAAGAGATCCATATATGGACTCAAAACAAGCATCAAAACAATGATACAAGACTTTTGACATGTTCATGATTGGTCGTGGATACCATAGGAGTGATTATGATCATTGTGTTTATATGAAGTTTTCTTATGATGGTTCTTATTTAATCTTAATTTTGTATATTGATGATATGCTTTGGCATGTAAGGATAATTCTAAGATTGATGAGCTCAAGGCATCTTTGAGTAAAAGTTTTGAAATGAAAGATCTCAGGCCGGCAAAACAAATACTTAGAATTGAAATCCAAAAAGATTGACAGAGTGGGACTTTGTCACTTTCACAAAAGAGCTTTGTGGAAAAGATGCTTGATAAAATTGGCATGAACAAGGCAAAGCAGGTGAAGACTCCATTAGCTCCTCATTTTAAGTTGTCTTCCAAGCAAAATCCGAAAACCATAGATGAAAAGAAGAACATCGCTAATGTGCTATATGCAAGTATTGTGGGAAGCTTAATGTTTGTTATGGTATGTACTAGACCGAATATAGCATATTCGGTTGGTGTCTTGCGCCGCTTCATGGTAAATCCTGAAAAAGCTCATTGGGAATGTGCAAAATGGGTGCTTTGTTATTTGAGAGGCACAAGTGATTATGACATGATATTTATCAAAGGCTCGGGGCACATTCAAGGTTATGTTAATACAAATTACGCCAGTGATCTTGATATAGGAAGATGAACTATCGGTCATGTTTTCAAGTTTGCAAATGGACCGGTAAGTTGGATCTCTAAACTTCAATCAATGGTGGCATTGTCTACTACCGTGGTGGAGTACATGGTGGCAACCGAAGCAAACAAATAAGTGGTTTGGCTTCAGGGCCTTATAGGAGAATTGGGTATCAATTCTAAGACTATGAAAATACTTTGTGATAATATGAGTGCCATTAATTTGGTTAAGAATCTCGTTTATCACAATAGGATGACATACATATTAGTCTGATACCATTACATTCAACAAGTTGTTGAAGATGTTTTGGTTCGATTGATAAAAGTTGGAACCAAAGAAAATGTGGTGAATATGCTCACGAAGACGACTCTGATAGAGAAGTATGAATGAAGCCTAACTTCTCTAGGTTTCATGAAAAAGTAAAAATGGGATTATCGACAAGGCAAGTAAGTGATTTGCTATCAAGGTGGAGATTGTTGAATGGTGATAGAAAATCACCTAAAATATAATTGTCTTTTTCTATTTTGTAGGGAGGTTTTTTTGTCACTACAATTAAGTTGCTTGTATAAAGACAAAAATGGGTTTTTTTTAGTACATACGATTATTCTTGGTTTCAACTCTTCTCTCTCTCTCTCTAGAAAAGGGGCTAGGGCTCCTTAGGTTATGTTGAGAAAGGGAAGGAGATAAAGAAGGATTTTCTTGTCCTATTTTTGGGATAAAAGGTATGAGATTGTATTGCTCATGTTCTTAGATCATCTGAAGCGAAGCGGGGTAAATCGTGATTTTTTGATGATCGCAAGAAGGTATTATTGGTGATGTTTTTTTCTTGAAATAACATTATATCCCTTTGTAAATTTTTGTTTTGATAGTGGAATACTTGTCTGCTTGCTCGTGCACGTAACCCTACAGGTGAACCACGTTAAATTCGTGTTGTAATTTGTCTCTCTAATTTCTACTCATGATTATATTTTCCATGTCTAATTTATGTTCTTAAATTGTTGCACACGGTCCTTGAGCTCACTATTGGATTGTCGATTTTACATATCCGGCATTCAGTGTGTGATACTCGAAGATCGGTTAAATTGGGGTTTTGGGTATTCGAATATCCAACATATGCCAATATGTTTATTTTTTAAGAATTTCTAGTTATTATGTAAAATAGTAAGGAATGTAGGTATTCATAAATGTTGTACAATACTATAAATATTGATCAAATACTATTCAATCCGGGTCCAGCTAGACCCAACCCAGGCCCGACCCGTTGCCACTCCTAGTGAGGAGTTACAAGAATGAGATTGTAGAGTCCAAAGAAATGTATTGCATGCATATTTGAATTTGATGTGTATTTTCCATAGTGTTTGGCGATAAGTAGTTCAAGTATTGCGAATCCATGAGAGAGAGAGACTCATAATAGACATTTAGAGAGAGGGTGCGTAAAACGATCCCCAATAATCTAATATAACCATGTACTTTGTTTATCTAATGCGAAAAATGAAATTAATATGGTTCATGTTTAGAGCCTAAAATTATATTTTTGTAAAATTGAGCAATCACCTCTTTTATTCTCCTTTTCAAACGAGGGTATCATAGGAAATAGCTCTAGAATGAGTACATCCACAAATTCACCTTCTCACCAAGGACATCTATGAGAATTGGTGCATTCAAATGAAAATAGTATTGGGATCTCAAGATATTGAAATGTGGTCAAGACAGTTATGCAAAACTGGCAACCCCTCAAGAAGAATCCACTTTGGATCAAAACCAAAAGAACCAACTTTACTATTAGGCTAAAATGATACCAATCAAAAATCAAATAAACACTTGATTTGAAAGTAACCACATGTATGTTATGAAGGAATTGTTTGTGGAAATGATTGAATCCATTCAAGGGTACGCGGCATTTCGGAGACCTACGTGAGAGATCAAAAAAGGGCAAAGGTAAACTTTTAATTTCAATGAAAAATTTTACTCATCAGTCTATTTCTAATGTGTGCTATGTGCCAAATATGAATAATAATATTTTGCATTTTGGGTAATTTTAAAAGAATGTTATAAATTTTGGGCATTTTGGGCTCTTCTTTCAGGGACCAAATGAAGAATTTGAAATATGAATATAGTAAATTGCATTTGGGTAACTTTTAAAAGAATGTTATAAATTTTGGGCATTTTGGGCTCTTCTTTCAGAGACCAAATGAAGAATTTGAATGCCAAATTAATTGCATCGACCAATGAATCATGACTATGGCACTTATGGTTTGGGCATTTTAATATTGGTAGCTTGGAGCTGTTGTCAAAGGTAAATTTGGTTTATATGAAACGTGTATTACAGTTAGAAAACATCAAGAAAGAAAGTTGGAAATTCATGTGAAGAATCTAAGCCTCTCCATTTGGGCATATGGATGTGTGTGGACTTCTTGAGCTCAAATCACTCAAAAATAGTCACTATTCACTTTTCTTTATTGGAGATTATAGTGTCAAACATGTCTGTAAATTTTGAAAAAATATTACAAAATTTCAATTGTATAAAAAATTTCAAAAAAGAAGAATTTTTTTTGAAAAGACAGTGGTTTTAAAATTGTAGTAGTAAAGTTATAGAGGTGGTGAGTGCAATACCAATGCCTTCCAAGAATTTTCTATAAAACATGATTTGCCTCCAAATGGCCACCTCCAACACACCACAATAAAATAGAGTTCTAGAACACACCACAATAAATGGTGAGATCCATGATGAAAGAAAAGTACCAAAAGAATTTTAGACAAAGCCCATTGCTTGTGTGGTGCACTTATTATGTAGTTACTGAAAAAAACTATTGTGGTTCAAGACATCTGAAGGGGTTTGGATCTCATAGATGTCACATGTGGAGCATCTGAAAATGATTAAGTTTGTGGCCTATGCCAATATTCCAGAAAGAAAGGGATAAAAACTTGATGATGAAGGAGAAAAATGTGTTTTTTTAAGTTATGAAAAAAACACAGTTTTTTTTTGGGTAATTTAGTGGAGAAGACAGCCCTTACCTGTGTTTTTTTTCAATATATTAGGAAGTTACATTTTGAAGGTATTAAATGAGAGTGTTTTTCAATATATTAGGAAGTTACATTTTGAAGGTATTAAATGAGAGTGTCAACAATAAGAATGGACGCCACGATGCTGTAACTGGGTGTGGGGATGCTACCATCACAACCCCAACCCACATCACAAATTTAGGGATTATTTAATATAAAGGTGGTGTTCAATGACAATGTTATTTGGCATTAAAAACTAATCAAGAAAAAAACGTAGCTAATGAGGCGGTCCAAGGAAAAAAAGCAGAAATGAATATGGAGATTGCTCTTCCACTCCCGTTTATAACTCATCTAATTCCTAGGTCATTGCAAAACAAAACTCTTCAAGAAATATATATATATAAGTACTTGTTTGTAGGCTTGATGTTATGAATTAATATCCCACCGTGATTTGTCACTATTCATATTTCAATCTTATTTATTCTAACAAAGAACGCAAAATGAAATTGAAAAACGGCCATGGATGGAGAGAGAGAGTAGCAGTTGAGATGCATGATACATGGTAGCTTACAATGTGACCGATAGCCCACGATGTCAAAGGAGGGAAAATAGAGATTTTAAAAAGTAGAAGGCTAGGTTGGTTGCTAGAGACTACAAGCACCAACAAGACATTGATATGATGGGGTATATTTCCCTATTGCCTGTTTAAAAACTATTTCAATAATAGTTCTCTTCCAACATAAGATATATGAAATTTTTTTCAAATAGATGTAAAATCAATTTTTTTGAATTATTTATGGAAGAACTTGAACTATTCAATTTGCATAACTTTTAAAATTTTAAATTTCATAATTAAAGTTGAATATGGATTTTCAAGTGATTGTAATGTTTCAGACACCAAAATTACATCTTCTCGCAAAATTTGGAGATGCAACTTACTTTTATAGTATAGGTCTAATATATAGATAAACAATTTGCTTTAGTACAAGGATATCATAATCATGGTTATCAGTCACATTTCAAATCAATTGATTGTAAGTGTGTCATTGGCTAGACTCAAAGTTCAGAAACAAATTTCTAAACAAGAAAGAAGATAAAGAATTAAAATTAACTAAGAAATTAAACCAAAGAAAAATGAAGAAGAGACTTATATGAGGCCTAAGGGAATTTATGGTATTGGTCTACGATTTTCTCCGGATTTTTCTATAATTTTCTATGGGTTTTTAGGTTATGTTTTATAGAGGGTTAGAGGGATTTATACAGGTTGTGTATGAATTCCTAGAGAATATTCCTTTTAATATTAGGATTCCTAGACTCATTTCTAAATTTGATAAGCTTTTGATTCAATTAGAATTAGGTTTGATGAGTGTGAAATCCGATTAATTTGATCCAATCAGTCAAAACTTATCTCCCAAAAACTTTTGGAATCTTTCATGACTATTTAGAATATTCTCTGAAAATAAATTTTGACATCAATGCTTAATGTAACCCTAAAAAGGAAATAGACAAAATCAAAAGCCGTAGGCTTCATAGTCTTGTCTTAGGGGTTTCGATGTTGAGGGCAACCGCCACATTACATCACATATATGAGTCCCAATTGACCAGCCAAAGTGTTAATATTACATGATGTATGTATGTAAAAAGTCATTGGCTTTTGATGGCATAAGTCAGCTTGGTTCCATGGACTTCTCTTTTGCAAGCCGGGTCCCTCGCCCTCAGACTTAAGCCGCACAGGATAAAATGTTACCCATTTTGAGCTTTATATATTTTATCAACTATGCGGATTTTAAATAGTTGGAAAAAAACTTAGATGATGATGTTTTTGTCAAACTAACTTAACTTCTCAAACGGGTCTAATGCCTCAACCTCCTTCCATAAAATAATAAAATGGAGATGTTGATGTGTTCCTTTGTCCAGTTGCCTCTATGGACTTCATAGTCAAAGTCAGTGAGTGAATAGTTGCTCTTGGAGGGGCATACTGTTAATTTAGTTCTTCGGATAAAAGATGTGCGGGGCAGATTTTTTAAAATTAAATTTGATGTAACAATATTAGAATCACCAAATGAGTGTCTACATGCTTAGAAAACTGGATTTTGGCTTCCTAAAATTTAGATATGGACATCCAGAATTATAAAGTCTTTATTTAACATGAAGACATTATCTGTCTTAGGATCACCAGGGTGAGGAGTTTACGATCCGCATGTTTGGGGTCTTAAGAATGATCCTGAACAGGATTTAGCTGTGGGAGCAAATCTCCAAAACGCTCCCGCTGGAGCTCATAATCATTTGGCTTCAAGTTTTTATTCGCCATTTAGGTGGCACTTTCCTTTAATAGATCTTGTAAGAAGAATCTAAGCAACGGTCCAAAAATTAAAAACTAAAGGAAAGGGAGAGCTTAACTAAGATGGAGATTGCTAAATTAATGGTGTTGTTTTTTATTTCTTGGATTTCTAGTAAAAAAATCCTGCTTGAGAATGACAAATTCTCATAGATGTTAATTAGAAGAACGGTTCATATTAAATAAAAAATTTCACATGCATCTAAGGGGAGATATCCAACTTGCATGCAATGTTTCTTTCACGTAAGCTAGGGCCATCCTCGTTATTTTAAATATCACATCTTTTGAAATTAATTAATAAATAGTATACATTACCACCACTATTTTTTTATTTTGTTTTGGTAGTTCAACGGTGGACATCAAACTTGAGATGCAGCACTGCTGACATAACCTGCTAGCCTTTTAATCCCATGCCGGATTCCTTACCACGACTCATTTCATTTCTCGAGTTCATTATGCCTTCCATATTTTATAATGGTCGACATTATAGATTGACCTTGATATCCTATCTGCCATGTATTCTCCTAACCAATGGTCATCTTGTGTTTCATATCCTGCCCACAAAAGATAGCACAAAGGATTCTCAGACCAGTATGATATGATCCATACGGTCACAAAAATGCATGACTCTGTGAGGTTATATAATGGGATTAGTAAATTATAGATTAGCAAAACCTCATGAGATCTCTGGTATATTATTAAAATCAATGTCAAAAAGTTTCAAGATTTTCAAGTGTTTATTAAATTTTTTGATTAGGATTGAGCATGGATTCTTAAGCTATTGTAGTGGTTTCCACACCGGAGTTATATCTTCCTACAAAACTTGGAGTCATGGCTTACTTGTATAATATAAGGAACACACCTTGTGCAAACCTTACCCTTTTATAAAATATCAAATACAGGAAACGAGAGAGCATCTAGTTAAAAATAAAGTATGTGTATTTACCTGATACAATAATATATCAATATAAGGTATAAATAAACTATGTTATTTAACCAATACAATAATATATCAATGAAAGGAGTGCAAATCAATCACACAAATTGGCTAATTCCTCGAAAGTCAGCATTTCGTAAAGAAGTCAATAAGACAAATTTCCAAAATCTTCAAGGGATTCCAAAATAAAAATAGAAAAATTAGGAAGAAGAAAATGGACAACGCGTTCGGCAATGGATGGATTGATGGCGCACGCTCTTCCGAGTCCCCAGCTGCTTTAAATTTTAAAGGAAAAAGTTTATAGTGACCCAAGGCTCTAAACAATCAAATTAGAGCCCACCTCAAAAATTTTACTGGAAGAGGTTGTTTTGATCATCTCAACATCAATATGCATGGGCATGAAAGAAAAGAATGGATTTCAAGTTTTGAAAATAGTGCTTCTTCTAATGCATTTTTAGACCGTCAATTTTCAAGATTTTATAGATTGATCGATCTACACTATTTTTGAAGCTTTAAATTTTATAATTACAGACGAAAAATATATTCTAAGGCTATCACAAAGATTTCTAATATTGAAACTACATTACTCAACACTATTGAAAGTGCGCTTTATTTTGATTGTTTAGAGCCTCAGCTCTATACAAATCGCACCCAAATTTAAATCAAGAGAGTAAAGTTGTTGTAAATAAATGGCTATCTATACAATGTACCTGCACCATACAAACAATAACTTCATGCACTATCAGCCGTCCATCATCAACATAGGGCATTTGGAATTAATCATCTTTGTGTCTAACGGGCTTGGATCAGATCATCGCAATATCCATGAAATCGGGTACTTGAAATTGATCATATTTGAGGTTCTATAAATATCATAAGCTAGGGTTTTAAATTTGAGGTTCTATAAATACCCTTAGTTAGGGTTTTCCCTGACGTAGCAAATGCATATTTTGCTCCCATGAGACAATAAAAACTTTCAGGTTAGAAAAATTACATAAAAGTTAAAACCTAAATATGTTAAACCGGACAAGGGCATTTGTTGAGCTTCTTGGGTCAATCTTATATATATGGTGCGACTTGGTATGGTAATAAGGATAAGATTTCAAGATTTATAAATGGGCCCAAGGTGAGGTCATGAAGCAACGGGATGTTAAAACTTGAGGTCTTGGGTTCCATTTATATCACGTATCATTAAAATAAAATAAAAATAAAAAAAGAAAAGAGGGAAGTTAAAGTGTTCCAAGATTACTAAAAAGACAGAATACATAGACAAGGATAATGCTCCGAGCTATTAGTCTCTACATCAAATGCATGAGTGAGTGGGGGCTCTAACCTAATGGTGTGTACTAGAAAATATTATTCAAAGGAGAAAAATTACCAAGGTAGCAACTTTATTTTATAGAAGTAAGATGAACTTCAAAAACCTTAAGAAGGTGGTTATCTTTATTGTAAATTATTACAAGGTAATCAAGCAATTAGACTATCTGATACAATCCACGATTGAAAGAAAACACCTCTCCTAGCTAAAGAATCTGCCACATTGTTTCCCTCTCGAAGAATATGTCTAAACGAGATAGATCATCCATGCATTAAGTCCATGATCTCCAACCAAATTGATTAATATTCATGGTGTTTTTGAAGTAGCATTACACCAATTGATTGCAATCAAAGAGTGGCCTTTAATAACACATGGAACATGGATATTTCGTGCCTTGATAATTTTAGGGCCTGGCAAAATTGCTAACATTTCTGCTTCATTTGCCATCTTTTCACCACATAGACCTACAAAACAAAAGATCATTACACCACACCAATCCCTCATAATACCTCCTACTCCTGCTGGTCCTGGATTCCCAAATGAGCTCCTATCACCATTAAGCTTAAAACTACCTATCGTCAGGGTAACCCATCGTCCTTTAGGTCTCAACTTCACTACATTATGCTGCATTATGTTGATAGTATTTACTTCCATATCTACCTTGGAGACTCTGAATCCAGCCTTTGTAATCGAAAACCAGCTCCAAAAGTTATGCTGAATCCGTTTATAAACCATCTCTCTCTTCATAAATACCCTTTCACACACTGTTCTATTCCTTTCTAACAAAACCTCCCATTAGACAGCTGCCCTCCCAATCTAAAAAATCAAAGATCCAACTTTATTGATCTTATTGACCTCAAGATGTATTGGTATAGGCATACACATATGCTAGCGTATAGATATCTATATTGATATACATCATTATTAATACATATCAATACAGATATGTATCTGTATGGGTATATATCTCGTAATTAGGTATCTCTTGATTATGATAAGCTTAATTAATAATTATCCATAACCAATGGTATGTATCTTTAATTGTTACTGGCCATATATTTATACGGGGTTTTATATATTCTTGATTAATTAATAAAGAGAGAGTTCTCTACAGTATTATGAGTTTCTAACATGGTATCAGAGCCATAGGCCCCTCAACCTCAGATCTGAGCTCACTACTCAGATCTGAGGTTGCCGGATCTGAGCTCGACTTCAGATTCGTTTCGACTCTCTATCAAACAGCTGCACCGTCTCTGATCTCTCTCTCTCTGCTTTTTGGGTTTTTCCCTTCTCTTTCTAGCCTCTTCTATATGATAGATATACCCTTTAAAAATAAAAAATAAAAAAAAATAGGCCCTCTTTTCTCAGTCTAGGTATCCATAGAAGCAAAACCCATGTCTCAGAATCTCTAGAGTTTATTGTATTCTCAGCCTTTGTGCATAAAGCAAGCTTCTTTTACCTCAGAAATGTCTACTGTTAATTCGTTTGGTTTATTGAGTGACAACGATAACAATGAACCATCACTTCTCATTGTCAAGGGTGCTTCTAAGGAGCTCACTAATGAGCAACCACCCGCACAAGCTAAGCTTCCCGCTAAACCGCTTCCTCCCACACAAGCAATGAGATATTCAAAAGACACACTTTGCTATTTTGCCCTAGCCACGGACCATTTTTTTTTCAGCTACTTTAAACCCCCCTCCCCCCCTTTGACATCACCTACATCTCTCTAAAATTCTTTTGGGTTGCATTAAAATTGTGTTTTCCTTATGATCAAGTTGAAATTGTGCTTGCCTTCAGCAAACCTTGACATCCCTTACAAACCTTGATGAAAACCCTCTTTCTTGAAATAATACCCTAGGAGTTGTGGATCGGCAAGTATTTTTCCTTTGCAAAGCACACTTTGCTATTTTGTCTCTCCTTCGTCCATAAATTTCAGCTCTCCCCTTCGTCCATAAACTTCAGCTCTCCCCTTCGTCCATGGTTGAATCACTCAACACTCTCAATTTCGTGAATGAAACTCATAGATCAAGGATGCACTGCCAAAGGTCTTCGAGTCATGTTTCGGCTCTCTACCGAGTCGTGTTTTGACTCTCTGCCGAGTCATATTTCGACTCTCTGCAAAACAAGCCATTGTCTCTGTTTTGGCCTGTGTTCTGAATTGCGAGTTGTTGAATCTGTCTCGGACTGTGAGTTGTTGAATCTGTCTCGGATCCACATCGAGTTTTGTTGGCTCTTCCAAGTATCATTATGTGAAGTGTCATTTTGTGCTTCTTGTTCAAGCAAGAGACCATTGCTTCTATTCGTCACGCCATGCACGTGAAGACTTAAAGATCCAACTCGTTCGTTTATGCAACTTATTGTTCAAACTCCAGTTGCTTTGTGTAAAAGCATTTTGAGTTTGAGGAAGAGTGTTAACGTATGGATATCTATATTGATATACATTATTATGAATACATATCAGTATATATATGTATTTGTATGGGTATTTATCTCTTAATTAGGTGTCTCTGGATTATGATAAGATTAATTAGTAATTGTCCATAACCATTGGTATTTATCTTTAATTGTTACTGGCCGTATATTTATACGTGGTCTTATATATTCTTGATTAATTAAAGAAGAGAGAGTTCTCTACAGTACTTTGAGTTTCTAACAACTAAACGTACAAAAAAAAAAGATTTTATTCTTAGAAATGGTACATCTTGTGATGCATTATCTGGACCATCTTTCTTCAAGTTTTTCAAGTATTATAGATCTTCTAAATTTGCACCCTTTCTAGAGATTAGATCTTCATAATTAGATGTGAGAATAAATTTTCAATCTATTGCAAGGATTTTCGACACTGAAACTTCATTTTTCGGCAAGGTTTGTAGGCACACTTATTCATTTCTTTAATATTGATATCTTATACAAGTCGCAGCCATTATTGAAATGCTTCTACTAGTTCAAAGTTTCCCTATTTTCATAATTTTTTGAGGAGGTTAAAGAGTAAGAATGAAACTTAAGGAAGCAATCATTCCAAAATAAACTATGTTATTCACATTAAGCTATTACTGAAAGTCAGTGATTCAAAACCTGGATGGGGGCATGGATCCTCCACCCATAAATCTTTGTCGAATCATTGATTCAAATCATTCTAGATCATGGAGATCAGGAAAAAATTAAAAATTTAAAAATGTTTCTTTTTTTTTTTTTTTTTTGGAGGTGGGGGGCATGGGATATAGGGGGGAACTAAAAAAATTTTAGATAAGCTTGAAAACAAAGGAAATAAAACAATGAAAGACATGGTTTCAATGGGGATTGCGTTTCTTTCAAAATTTATAAAAAGCCATGGTTTAACAAATATGCTTTTAATGGGGATTCAAAGCCACTTTAGATGCATTTCCGCTTTACATTCATAATTTTACAGTTGAAAAAATAATACACATGCGATTCTCAAGAAAATAAAATACAGATAGCCACTTTAGATGCATTTCCGCTTTACATTCATAATTTTACAGTTGAAAAAATAATACACATGGGATTCTCAAGAAAATAAAATACAGATAGGACGATCTAAGAATAGTTTGAACGATCTAACATTTGAGCTAGTCTACTCTTGAAGTTCAAAACCTTTTTTTTTTCTTTGTTTTTTAGCTAAGATAGTCCTTTAAGAGAGACGGCAATGCGTCTGAGATATTTTTCTCAATGTTTTACTTTTTCTTTGAGGTCAAAATTCCTGATGACATCTGCTATCTTGTATTGCATGGTGATCACCTCATTCTTAGGAGTTTATTATATGGGGAAGAATGTGGTACACATGGTTTGAATTTTTGAAATGAGCGCATGTAGCATGGGCATCCTATATGGCCCACTCCTTCCAGTGAGGAAGCAAGGCTTTTTTTTTTTTTTGATCTAGAATTTTGGGATAGATCTAATATTCAAAAAAAACTATATGAATTTTGAGTTTTAAAATATTTAGATCTGACTATCCAAAAATTAGAGAATCCTTGACCTTTAGGCACACACAAACTGTATCTCAACTTTTTATTTCTTTTTGTGGTTGATGACTAGGTTGAAGAGATTACATGTCCAAAATTTTGGTGCCTAAAAATTCTTAAGGAATGAGTTTAATCAAGAGGGTGTATACTATGCTCCCTTGGGAGCATTTTATATATTTACTCCCTTTAGGACAACATTTATTTCAGAGATTTTTTTTTATATATATATTTCGGGATCTATCTAATTATAACTAGATGATTATTTTCAAGGGAAACGAATTTGCATTTTAAGTTCTTGAACATCTAGATTAGTCACTCCAAAAATTGGATGGTTCCAATGCAATCTTGATATTCCATTTTTTTTAGGGACATAGAGATTTTTTTCTTTTTTTTTGCTTCGAGAATGGTTGGCTGGATTTAGAGATCATATCCCCAAAATTTGTGATCTAATAGATATGACTAATGTAAATTTTGTCCAAGGTAGATGGATAGTATACTCCCACGGAAGTGCGAAATCTTTTGGCTTAAGGAAGAACAAGAGGAAATAGTCCCATCGTATCATCCACTTGATGAAGAGAGGGGGACAGATATCACATGCCTTTCTCATGCGGCTACTTGATAAGATTGACTTTGACACTATGTATTATATTCTCATCCCTAGTCATCACATTGTGGTTTTCATTTTCATAACTAACACCACCCCACTAATACTTTTAGAAAGCTAATTTCTAATTTACTTGAAAAAATAGGTAGGGCCCGTCTTCCCAACTGAATTATCCAAAAAAAAAATTTTCAAAAAAGCCCTAAATTTCAATGCATTTATTCTTTTTGCCCAAAAATTTGAAGATCCAACAAAGACAAAAACATATGAAGTAACTAGTCTCTTTATTCATGAACTTAATCTAAATATTGGCTTACATTACAAACAGTAACTAAGATCCTCTAAGGAAGGACATCTATATGTGTATTGTGTTGTTATTTTAATTTTTTTGGGTGATGGGGGGTTCCATTTATGATATAATGAAACTAGTCTTTAGTATTTTTGTGACCCAAAAATAAAATTTGAAAACCCACATGAAAAAGGGAAAAAAAAATTTTAAACACAATGGACCTAGGCCTTCTATTTAATATGAAGGTTAGATATGAGCCTAATAGGGATTTTTTCCTTCCCAAATTGGTAGGTGGCCTTATCATCACCAAATGAACAATTTGAAAGAAGAAAAAGTTAATGTTTAATATTTGGAGATGTAGATGTGTTACCAAGTGTATGGCATATATTCATTGCGAGATTGGAACTTAGTTGCGCCTTACATATGAAGCCATTTTTTTTCCTTTTCCCTCATATTTTTTTTTGTTTTGGTTTTTTTTTTTTTGGTGATTCATCTTTTGAGATAAAAAAAGTGGGCGTGCAAAATTTTAGGTCATTAAAATTTAAGTCTCACCAGTTAACAATTGGACTTTTCGAGAATTGGTCAAGCAACATGACTCTGTCCATTAGGGAGCATCTACGTACGGTCTTTAAATATTTGTTTTCTTTTTCTCGAAAATTATAAACAAGGTTAGTCAACACAATTTTTTTTTGACAAAACTACCCATCGGTATGAAGATTTCAACTTCGGACCGCGACTTAAGTTTTGAAAAAAGAAAAAACCATTCGAGGATGGTGAAGCGGTCCAAAGATGGCATCCTTGGACTGAGAGGTGATTTGTCAAAAAAAAAAAGATCATGTTGACCGACATTGATTGTAATTTTCGCGTATAAAGGGAGCAACTCATATTTTTCCAACTTATTTATATTCCGTATGTAAATAGCTCTCCATTGGGAAATCAAAACCCCTTTTAGTGAAAATGGAGTTAGAGAGATCTCATCATCGGGCACGTTAATGCTACGGCCAAAGCCCAAGGGCATTCTCTATAAAAAAGATATATTGAGGAACATGAAATAAGATAATCCCCCAGATATATTGAGGAACATGAAATAAGATAGTCCCCACCTAGATATATTGAGGAACATGAAATAAGATAGTCTCCACCTTCCTATTGCCTCCAACTTTGAACATATGGAATACATGAAGTAACATGGGCTTCTATTTTCTTTCTCTATTCTTAATATAATACCTCGATTAATTATAAAAAAAACACATGGCGGTTCAAAAATTGTGGAGGCAGAGGGTCAACTCACGTCATTATTGAGAGAAAACAAGGCATGATAAAAATATTCATGAGCCAATTTTTTTATGTGAATTGTGGGTGTGACAAGAAAATCATCTATTTTAGTGGAAGACCATTTACTTTGACGGGCACCTTGGTCACACACAATTGAACTTTTAAATCTATTTGCTAGACCATACTATAAAGAGGAATTCTTTTTCTCGTTTTTGTGTGCTGTATTGTTTGGAACAAACTACCTTTCTTTTGCTTGTTGTTTTTGAGGAAAGGAAGCAAAATTCATTGAGAGAGATGGATCAATATGGTCCTCTTCTTTCACAAGTCCTCGTTCAAGGCTCCCTTGCGGTTATGAATTTGATTACTAAAGTTGCCTTCCAACAAGGCATGAGTAGTTACATATTTGTGACCTATAGACAGGCCTTTGCCACTTTGGCCATTGCTCCTTTCGCTTATTTCTTGGATAGGTATCTTAGATTCATCTCTCTTTATCTGTAAAATTCAAATAGTAATATACATTTTCAATTATCTTATCAAGATCTATCAGCTATAAGCATGATCTAAACAACTATTTATTTCAAAATCTATTATTAGCTTTGTGTATGTCCAACCTGACGCATTTTAACTTTGTTTAAATTTGGCAGGAATAGGAGGCCTCCTCTATGCTTCAAAACATTTTGTCACATATTTATGCTTTCACTTTTCGCGTATGGACTCCCTTTTCTAGAATTTTTTTTTTTTTTGTTTGGTGAGTCAGTGGAGAAAGGGCCCCTACCATTGGCAGGAATTGAGCCTAGGACTCGTAAATCGTCGGGCGCTAGCCAATAAAGCTAGGGCTTTCCCTTTTTTTATATTTACTTGTGAAAACTACTTTCATGAAAATATTAGCCATATGGTTTTATAAGTGCAGCTTTAAACATCACATTAGGCAGCTAATGGTGCCACGTCCATGAATTTGCAGGGTTCCACTGTGTCAGATACCCTACTTCATCGGGATTGACTACACTTCCTCCACTTTTGCTTCTGTAATGAGTAATCTTATACCCGTGATCACATTTATCTTGGCCTTCTTGCTTAGGTAACTCACACTTGTCCATTTTTTATTCATAACCATACAATCTTCTCTTTTTGGGCTTTGGGTCCTTAAAAACTCCTATTTAAGTAGGTTTGGCAACGGGTTACGTCGGGTCAACCGGACCTGACCAGACCCGGATCACAAAAATATAATGTGGGACTCGAATGTGGATTTAGACTCGATTGGACCCAACTCAAAAATCAAAATATCCATGTCTTATTTAAAGATGTCTTTCGTCAATTCGGATCTGAAAATATGATATGGGACCCACACCCGGACCAGGACCCGGACCCGGACCTAGATCCGACCGCACATGGACCCGAATAGTATTCGGGTCCAAGATTTGAACCCAGACCCACATGCTGGTCCAATTTTTAAACCGATACCTTGACCTATGTCGGGTCAACCCTACGGGTCTGGGACAATTGCCACCCCTATATTAAGGGCCTAGATGCAAGTTTAACTGTGGCTAATGTAGCATAATCAAGGTCAAAAGTATTTCAATGCAGGATCATTGTGGTCAAAAGTGGATCAAACAGACTATACATGCTCATATAATTCTAAGTTCCGAGGGGGTTGTTGTATAGTATATGCTCCCACGGGATCATACTAAAAATGCTAGAATATTTATAGTAGGAAAATTGTTTCATGCAGGTTGGACCGCATGACTACATATGCGGTCCAAAAAGCGTAAAGCATCCATTTTAAAGATGGATGCAAATAGGTGTTTCATCTAAAAACAATGGAAACTAACTGTCCAAATGTTTTTTTATTAAAACTATTATTTATAGTTTTAAAATTTTACTTATTTTTCCATACTCATGATCTCCATGTTAGAGATTATATATCCTAAAAAATTAAGCTAAAAAATCCATATAAAAAATAAATGTATTAATAAGCATGCAATTCTACATATACAAGCTTGGCCGCATAAAAAACGGATCCTTTATAGTATCCACACAGGAAGCATAGAAAATGCCTCATATCTCTCTCTCTTACAAGTTCCAAGCCCCATAGGGTTAAGGAAAGAGAAGGCAGCATTACTCTTAAATGCCTATTTTAATTTTGAAAAGTTCCCAAATAATCAAAAAATTACAATATTGTCTCCAAAAAGGGTAGCATTACCCTAACTTCTTGGTCAATTTGATGTTTGAAAAAGTGCAACGGTACCTGGACATTTAGGGCGGTTTGATGTTTGCTATATCCCCCGACTTATAAGACAGTTTTAAATTTGAGAAGAAAAAAAAAAAAACAAACCGGTCCAATTGGGAACTTCGTACCGAAGGGCAAACCAGGAAAAGTAAAAAACACATGGGAGATGGACCTACGCATAAATTTTGACAAGATGTGGACCTTCTCATAGCTTCAAATCGTTTTTCATGTACTGATTGAAAACTGTTTTTAACTCTTTTCTCTTCCAGAATGGAGAAGGTAAATATAAGGACCTTAAGGGGCTCGGCTAAGGTTTTTGGGACCATCACATGCGTTGGAGGTGCTATGGTCATCAGATTTGTTAAGGCCCATTCTTTGGAGTTCTTTAAACACATCAGAGCACCAAAAACTCTGTCCAATATCTTGCGCATCAATCCCTCTGTTCATTCACCTGATAACTGGACTTTGGGCCCAATTTTGCTAATCTTGAGTGTCACTGCTTATGCATCTTGGATAATTTACCATGTAAGAGAAAGATTTAGTTTCCCATTGTCTCATGTCTCATGGTATATGCTTCTCTGTTTTAATTTAGGAGGTTTTCTTTTGTTGCCATATTCTTAGACATGGGCTTTCGAGGATTATCCAGCTCCGTTGTCATTGACTGCAATGATTTTGTTCATCGGCACAATTCAGGCAGGCCTGGTTGCGATCATCTTTGATAGATCGGATGCTTGGAAGCTACAACTCAACTTCAACCTCTTCACTTATGCTTACAGTGTAATAAATTTATTCCCATTTTGGGCTAAGTGAGATTTACTGTTTTGACATACACACAACTCTCTTTCTGTATCTAAAGACAAATCTCAATTCTCAAGGTTTAATTGGACTTGGGTTGTTTTAGATTTTGAGAAGCAAGCATTCTGCAATTATTTTCCCAGGGTATCATGTGTTCCGCTCTAGCATTCTTCATTCAAAGCTGGTGCATCGAGAAGAAAGGCCCCGTCTTTACATCTGCATTTACCCCTTTATGCACAGTAACCGTCGCTTTTCTTGAGCCCATCATACGTCATGTGAACATTTATGTCGGGACGTAAGCACATTCCCCGTCTCTATCTTTCTGCCCAAGTAGTTGATGATATTAATGGGTTGCATTTGGTTTTGCAGTTTAGTAGGGATGATTATGGTGTTGTGTGGGCTTTATTCAGTATTGTGGGGCATGGGAAAGGACAGAAAGTCTAGCTCAAAGATATTGCCTATCCAGAATGAAGAGGACTTCATGGATGAAGATGAAAGAGTGTTACAAGAGGAGGATATCTTGGATGGAGATGAGAAAGAGAGGGAAGATGGCATGATTCAGGTGATGGTAATGGAAAACCCAAAGTGGAATGACTGGTTTCTTGGTGCAGAAGTACTTGTTTTGGAGGATTAGGAAAAGAGGTTCACACCAAACCCAATTGAGGTCAACTGCTCTGTCATGCATTGATTCTCTTGCTATAGCCCCTTTTTGAGCTAGTTATCAACCCAGATTTTCGACAAAGGCAACGAAGTGGCAGATTGATAACTGACTATAGGTGCTCCAGTTATAATTACTAGGATTTTCCCTCCAGTTCAGCTACCTTGGGGCCATTGTGGATTCAGCTGATACACTGGATTCTGTTCAATATGTTTTAGTAATTTACATGAAGCAAAAGGCTATATGTGGGGAAACCTACCCTACATATGGTTTCTAGTAGTTGCTCTTTCTTTTATACTGCTTACACATGAGTTGCTTTTTAAGTTTCATTTCAACTAATGAGCGTTTTGTATGTTTAAGTTTAAAAGATCAAGCTCTCCGTTTTTTTGGAATGGTAAAAAGATCAAGCTCTCCTTATGTACAATTTTTTTTGAGCTTTTTATCCTCCCCCAAATGTTTTTCGTATCACATCCTACTGTTTTTTATTGTATTCACCATATCAAAAAGTCAAAAAAAACAAATTAAAAACTACAATGCCTTTCTCCTCTCGCTCTCTATGGCTCTCTTTCTACCCAGCCTCTCTACCCCCTCTCTCTCTACCGCCTCTCTCACTCTCTCTTTCTCTCTCTATTTCTCTATTTCTCTTTTTTTCTCTACCGGCACTCTCCCTTTCTCTCTCTACCACCCTCGCTCTCTCCCCTCTTTCTCTTTCTCTTTCTTGATCCAAAGAGAGACAAAGTGGAAAAAATGGACAAAGAGAGATTGGGATTGAAAAAAGAGAAAAAATAGATTGAGAGATTGGAAGAGAGATTTTGGAAGAAAGAAAATGGAGAAAATGGGTTGAGAGAGATTGAGTTTTATTATATCCATTTTTTTCGCTCTCTCCCAAAATCTCTCTAGAGAGGAGATAGAGGGCTAGTAGAGAAAGGAAGAGAGAGGATGGGTAAAGAGAGAGAAAGAGAGATAAAAAGAGGGCAGGTAGAGAGAGTGAGGGAGGATGGGTAGAGAGAGGGTGGGTCGAGAGAGAGTGAGAGAGAGGACGAGTAGAGAGAGAGAAAGAGATGGTGAATAGAGAGTGAGAAAAGAGAAGCACATTTTAAACTCAATTTTTTTTTACTATTTAATTAAGGGTAAATACAAGATAAAACCGTGTTTGGGTCGAATGTGTGATACTAAAGGTGTATTGGATGACAAAAAGTTAGAGAGAAAATGATGGAACTTAAATGCTACTATTCATGTTTTGTGTTCGGTAAAAAACCTAAGTTATGTAAAGAACTTCATTTTACTTTAGCTTTTCCCACCTTTAGTCATGAAAAATGTTCCGTGGAAAACCATAGAACTTAAAAAAGGACCTTCATATTTCAAGTTCGCAGATAAAATTCTCCTTTACTCATGAAAAATGTTCCGTGGAAAACCATAGAACTTAAAAAAGGACCTTCGTATTTCAAGTTCACAGATAAAATTGTCTCCTTAAAAAGTTTTCATCACCCTTCTCTTCGCACCTCAGAAACTTACTCTGCCTCGTTTATCACCTGCCTATACCAACAAGGGAAATATATGCATTGCTGGAAAAAAGTTCTTGCAACTTTTTCTTATTCACTAAGAGAAAATTCAGCTAGTTTGGGATATGTTCCTTGGCATGGTAGAAATTTTACGAGATTATGCAGATTTTCATGGTTAAACTCCTCCTCTGCAAATATAGGGCTTGGATTCTGCTTAACAAGTATGGTATCTATGTATCTCAGTTTTGATTAACTGTCATTCGTGATGCTTCTCTACTGCATGTATTGGACCAAATTTAGGTATTTTCATGCCATGCTTTGATAATTTAAAATTTTCAATGGATTTTCCGGACTTACCATGTTGATTTGGCGTTTTATAAGATGGGGTATTGTGTTTCACCTTTGAACTTATTTTCTTCTAAAAATGTGAGGAATTTGGGCCTATTTGGTATACTTGTAAAGTATAAGAGGTTCTCTGATTGATGCATTTGCTGGATCTTTTTTCTTTCGATTTTGATTGACTGGTTTTCTTCTACAGTATGAATTTCACCGAGATTTACTTGATTATGTTTTTATTAGCAGTATAGATTTGGAGTTTTGATGATGCAAATTGTTCTTTATGGTGATTGTCTGCATTTTGCTAGGTCATAGTACTATTCTCTATATTGCTATGTTTGAATATCCTATCTTATTGTTCTAATATTTGTAATCAGTTTTTAAGTCAATTCCGTTGCTTCCTACCGGTGTTTTCACTATCAAATTCCATTAAAAATTCATAAAGATTAATAATTTCTAGGTCTCAATCTTAAGATTCCACATCTTGCCTAAAACTTCTACAGCTAATCAAACACAGATATCCAGACCTTCCTAATCTTCCAGCATGTTATCAAACACAGGTACTTAAAACTTCTTTAACATTCCAATAGGTTATCAAATACAAAATCCCGGAACTTCTTATAGTAACTTCTTTCTTCTCAACAAAGAATAACTTCCAATTTTCAAGAAACATTTACTTTTCAGTTATCAAACAGGTTCTAAAAGTCAAAAAGATGTCTATAAAGTTCATTTTGAGAATATTTATAATCTTTTCTATATTTTAAAAGTCATTGTTTTTTTGATGAACCAAAATTTAATTAAAGGAGTGCTTTGGAGTAAAAGAGTGAAATAGATGTACATCATAATGAAGAGATGCATCGCCATCAATTCTGATCGAAGAACTTCCCTAGTGGCTTATTTGAAGACATTTCTTCCAATTCTTGCTAATTCATCTCCCACCCAATTGACATGTCTTGAAGCACACACGAAATAAAACTTTCTAATGGACTTGAGCCGGAGTTTGACTTCAACCAAACTCCAGCAAAGGGGAATGAGTGGGTCTTCAATTGACCGTCTGATACAGCTCCTGCCTCAGATTCAAAAATCGAAGCGAGATCTAAACGACTGAAAGATTTGATGAAGGGATGATTCAAGCCTTACGATTATGAATGACCAGGCCACCACTGGACAAGTCTGAAATAGCACCATTAGTGTTTAAATTTAGCCAGTTCGATGGTGGTGAGGTGCAAGTCCTATGGAGCAATAGGCCCTTCTGAAAATAAGAACTTAAACTGAGTGAAAGGCCCTACTTATTAATAAAAATAAAATTCAAGAATCTTATTTTTGAAAATAAAAAAATAAAAAAACATAAAAAAAAATATATTGCATGTAACAAGATAGGAAAGAGTCTATTATACTATTGTATCATTATTATATATACAATTAAAAAACGACCACAGTGTGTGTGGGGTACAATTATTTTTGGCAAAAGTTCCATTCTCTCTCTAAAATTCTTCATGGTATCGGGATCTCCTTCGATCTAATTCTTTTTACTGATCACATCTCCAAGTCTCTCTCTCTCTGCATTGTTATTTTATCAAGCCCATTGTATTTCCTTTACTCCATCATCATCTTACTACCCATCATCTTAACATTACCTTTCTCATATTTCTGCTCATGTGAGATCCTCAATCGTCTTTCTTTCTCTTCAAGCAACCATATCATCTTCTCATCCATCGCCAATATTATTTTGTCACTCGAGATCATCAAGCATCCATATTGTCTTCTCATCCATTATCTTCCAATCAAACAATATTATCTTTCTTTCTCTCACGAACATCTTCTCACAACCATCATCTTCTCATGCCATCATCTTCATAAAATACATGAGTTATCATCTCCTCACTCTATTATCTTTCTTCTCGTAGTAATCGGTATTTGATTGGGTACTCTATACTCAATATAGAAATATTTCTATCCTCCACCCATAACATAGGAAATTTTAAGTCAATTAAATTGACACAAAATAATTATCTGTTATAGAAAACTCAAATACTATCACTAATTGAGAGTCAAAAACATTCTGGACTTATTTATGGTGATTGTTGTCACCAAGTCAAAATATTTCCTCACCTGATGGTAAGAGTGAAATCGTAAATACAAACTACAAATTATGCCTAACGTTCGACCAACTTCTTAAAATCTAGATCACAGGGATGCTGTCAGGAGAGTGTCTCAGTCTTGTGGTTGGCCTTAAAACTTTTGCAGAAGTATGAAAAGTTCTGAAGAATGCCTATTCAAGTATTTCTCCAACTCTACAATAAAGAGAATTTGACTTTATCATAATACAGATGCAGATTCAAGAGTATTTCTGATGATTCTGCTATTATTGACAAACCTGTACCAGATGAAAATAAGGTATTTTGCTATCTTAATGGACTTAATACAAAATATGAGAGTTTTGTTATCACTATGCTTAAGCATTTGATTCGTTCCGTGTTATGAAATTATACCACTTCTTCAAAGCCTTAAGATTAAAAATCAGCCTCAAGTCTCTAAAGAAAACTCATATCCAAATCAGAATATAGGCCTTGTTAGTCAGAAGAGAAAATTTGGATCTAACAAGGGTACTAGAAATTACAGAGGTAGAGGGAGAGACAACTTTAGTGGTCAACAATCTTTCAATTCTTAGAGGTGTGGATTTGCTCAAACATGCCAAAACAATAACGGGAGATGTGGTGTGCCTTAGAAAAACCAAGAAAGTGGTAGTACACCTATATAACATGTGAATCAAAGGTTCCAGCAAGATTCATAGATACAATTAGCTCTGACACCCCAGGAAAAGTGTCAAATTTGTAGAAAATTTGGACATATTATATTTAAGTGCTGACACCGATTTAATCATATGTACAAAAAAAAAGACATTCCTCATAGCAAATACCCAGGACTCGGAATGGTTCCCCGACATTGGTGCCTCAACTCATATGACCAGAGACACAGGTAAACTACAAAACCTTCGCCCTTATAGTGGTAGAGATACAATCACGATTGGAAATAGTGAGCAATTGACTATTTCATATGTTGGTGATGAAAATATTGATGTTGGATCAGAAAAATTTAATATTTCTAATGTTCTTTTTGTGCTAGAGATGAAAAATAATTTATTATATGCAGCCAGTTTACAAAATATTTTCCTTGTATTTTTTAGTTCTCATCAGATGGTTTTCTGATTAAAAAAAAGTGCACAAGGCTCTAGCCAGCGGGAGAAGAAAGAGTAGACTTTATGCACTTGAGGATCTCAAGAAGGCTTTATTTTCTAATCGAAATAAGAGAAAATTGTTGTAAGGTTCTTCTTCACACTTGTATCCCCGATGCGAATAAGGAGGAAGTTAGTTGCGACTTAGGCCTATAGGTACCAAAATACCTACAGACTACAGAAGCATTGATAAAATAAAACCTGATATTTTAGGGAATTTTGAAAGGTGTCGGATTGATCCCAAAAATCATGTGGGGGTGGCATTGACTCCCTAAGAGCACCCGCCAAGTTTCATCGCGATCTGATAAAGTTAAAATAGGTCAAACAAAGAATCAATTTCCAAATTCGTCTCCTAACATGCTAAAAAAGTGCCCCATAACTACATCTCTATTATCAGGGTTTCAGATGAGAACCAGACTATTTCCATTGAATTCAGAAAGTCCGAAAACCCCCAAATATCAAATTTCAGATCATTTGGGTGCTTACCCAAAAAGGGCAGGTTTTATACTATACTAGTGCACCCTCGGTGAACTAGTTTACAGAGAAATTGTGCCTTGATCATCTTCTAAGAGCTATAACTTCTTCGTTTTAAGCCTAATAAAGCCCAAATTTCAGAGAGTTCTTCATCTCGTCAACGTTTTGATATATGGCACAGCACGGGACACGACTCAAGATGGAAGAAATCCTAGAGAGAAGTTGCATAAAAAAACTAATGTGTTGCAGATTTTTGCAAGATGAAGACCCGTTTGATCAAGTGGTTGTATCATGAAGCCCCGACCTTGGATCATCTTGAAATGGGTATGTTGTAATCGTGACATCGAGGGCTTCAATTTGAGGTAAAAATCACATCTGATGTAAGACCAAAGATATTGTATTTTAAAGTTACAAAAAGGGACATTTTTCAACGACCGGAATCCCATATTCCGACAACCTCCCCAATTCAAAAAGTGATGATCCAGCAACCAAATCGAGTCATTGTTATCACAAAATGATCGTGACGGCTTCCTCATCAATCTATAATGAAAATATATACCCAAAACATCGAGAAACAGACAAGATCAAGCATTCAAGATAGCAAGTTTCTCATCTTTCACCGAACTTCAAGAAGGGTTTGATTAAATTATACATCAAAATGATCATCTTGCCAAGATTGTCACTTTTACAATATTATTTTCATCGAAAGGTTGCTGGAAGTGCTCAAAATATGCCCTGAACGATCACCATAGTCTATGCTACCTTTTTTAGGACCATCTCGTCATTTTTAAGATTCTAGGTCGAGGCAAATTTGTCATTTTGCTCCAAAATTTATCATTTTGATCCAAAAAGGGGATTCAATTTAAATTCACAGAAATTGTATTTTTTGACAATTTGGCTTGTTTCTAGTCATCCACCCTGGTTTCATGGGGATGATAGATAAGCACATTATGCTCATTTGTAACCCTAAGTTCAATGTAAGTTCAAAAGTTAATGCAATACATTGAGCTTCCGTTTAGCTTGTGATTTTTTATTATATCTTCGTCAACCCAAAGAGAGGAGAAAAAACTTTTACCCATTCAGGACTACCCCTAGAACCCTCTACTTCCAACCTAGAACCTTCTAGTCCCAACCTAGAATTCTTCACTCCCATCTATCCTAATTACCACCTCATACATCTTAGGCCAACTTTCTATAGTCCCTAATCCATAAGAACTAACCCTACATCCTCATTTCAACATCAAAGCACTCAACCCACCTTCAAGGATATACCAAGAAGGCTAGCACCAACCTAGCCCTCGGTCAATACCCAAAGTCCACACTAGGTAACCAACCTTACCCTCTTTCTCTCTCTTTCTTTCTCTCTTTCTCTCTCCCTCTTTCTCTCTCTCTCATCTTCTCACTCTCTCTCTCTATTGATCTTTGATTGGGGGCTAAGCCCTTGGTCCCCCTCTCTCTCTCCTTCTCTTCTCCTTCCTCTCCCTCTCTCCCTCTCTCTTCTCTCTCTCTTCTCTCTCTCTTCTTCTCCCGCTCTATCTCTCGATTTCTCTCTCAGTTCTCTCCTATTTCCCTCTCTCTCTCTTATTATCCCTTACTCTCTCTGTCTCGTTCTTTCTTCTTCTCCCTTTCTCTTTCTCTCTCCCTTCTTCTTCCTCTCTCTTGGTTGTCTCTCTCTTCCTCTCACTCTCTCTCTCTCGATCTCGGACCAGGGGCTAAGCCCCCGGTCCCCCTCTCCTTCTCTGCTCCTTCCTATCCCTCTTTCCCTCTTTTTCTCTCTCTATTCCTTCTCTCTCCCTTACTCTCTTCTCTCTCTCTCTCTCGGCCTCAGACCGGAGCTAAGCCCAGCTCCCGGTCCCCCTCTCTTTCTCTGTTCTTCTTCTCTCTCTCTCTCTCTTTCTCTTTTCTCTCATTTAGTCTCGGACTGGGAGCTTAGCCCCAATCCCCCTCTCTTTCTCTCTTTTTCTCTCTCTCTCTTTCTCTTCTCTCTCTAACTCGATCTCAAACTGGGGGCTAAGCCCCCGGTCTCCCTCTCTTTCTCTCTTCTTCTCTCTCTCTTTCTCTTTTCTCTCTCACTCGACCTTAGACCGGGACTAAGCCCTCGATCCCCCTCTCTTTCTCTAATTCTCTCACTCAGTCTAGAACTGGGGGCTAAGCCCACGATCCCTTTCTCTCTCTTTCCCTCTCTCGCAATTTTCTCTATCTCTCTCTCTTCTCCTTCTCTCCTCTTCCCTTCCTCTCTTTCTCGATTTCTCTCCCTCTCCCTCTCAATTTTCCTCTTCTCTCTCTCTCTCTCTCAATTTTTCCCCTCTTGTTTTCTCACTTTCTCTCTTAACTTCTCCCACTCTCCTTTTCTCTCTCAGTTTTCCTCTTCTCTCTCTCAATTTCTCCTTCTCTCTCTCTCTCATTTTCCTTTACTCTCTCTCAGCTTTTTTATCTCTCTTTCTCCCTCGGTTTCCCTCACTCTCTCTCTTGGTTTCTCTCTCACCCTCTCTCTCTCGATTTCTCACCCTCTCTATCTCTCGATTTTACTTTCCCTCACTTACAGTTTCTCTCGCCCTCTCACTCTTGGTCTCTCTTTCTCTTGTTTTCTCTCACTCTCTCTCTCTCGGTCTCTCCCACTCTTTTTTCTCTCGATATCTCTCACTCTCGCTCTCTGTTTTCTTGTTTTCTCCCTCTCGATTTCACCCACTCTCTCTCTCATTTTCCCTCACTCTCTCTCGTTTTCCTTTCTCTCTCTACTTTTCTCGTCTCTCTTTCTCCCTTGGTTTCCCTCACTCTCTCTCTCGATTTCTTTCACCCTCTCTCTCTCAATTTCTCTTTCTCTCTCGATTTTACTCTCTCCCTCACTCTCGATTTCTCTCTCCTTCTCACTCTCGATCTCTCTCTCTTTATCAATCTCTCTCTCCCTCTCATTATGGATCTCTCTCTAAATATTTCTCTCTTTCTCTTTCTCGATTTTCCTCTTCTGTCTCTCTCAATTTCTCCCTCTCTCTCATTTTCTCTCACTCTCTCTCTCGATCTGTCTCACTCTTTCTTTCTCTCACTCACTCACTCTCTCTCTCAGTTTTCCTCTTCTCTTTCTCTCTCGATTTGTCCCACTTTCTCCCTCTTATTTTCCCTTACTCTCTCCCTGCTTTTCTCGTCTCTCTTTCTCCCTCGATTTCCCTCACTCTCTCTCGGTTTCTCTCTCACCCTCTCTCTCTCTCAATTTCTCTTACTCTCTTTGTATTTCTCACCCTCTCTCTCTCTTGTTTTACGCTTTTCCTCACTCTTAGTTTCTCGCTCCCTCTCACTCTCTCTCTCTTTCTCGATCTCTCTCCCTCTCACTCTGAGTCTCTCTCTCAATTTTCCTCTTCTCTCTCTATATTTCTCTCCCACTCTCTCTCTCTCAATTTCCCTCACTCTCTTTCTCTCTCTCTCTCTCTCTCTCTATTTCTCTCACTCTTGATTTTCCTCTTCTCTCTCTTGATCCCTCTCTCCCTCTTAGTCTTTTCTCTCTCTTTCACTCTCCCTTTTAAGTTCTCTTTTCAATCTCTCCCTCTCTTTCATGTTTTATCCCCCTCATCTCATCTCTTCTTCTCTCATTTTTATCTCTCATCTTCTACTTCTCTCCCACCCCATATCTCTTACTTCTCTCCTTCCTCTATTATAGTACTTCCTCTCTCTCTCTCTCTCTCTCTCTCTCTCTCTCTCTTGTTGAGATATTTTATTATTGTTGTTATTAGCAATAATAATATTATTATTATTACCACTATAGAGCTATTCGTTAAGATGACACTGAAAGATTGTCAGACTAACAAGTGGTCATTTATTCTTCACCATCTATTTTATCTTTCCCCCCATTATACTCTCAATAAATCACTCATCTAATGACAAATCAAGGTCGGAAAACCTACTTATCTGGTCATCTTACGTATGTGTGATCATAAGGTGTATAGTGCAGCAAGGGAACCAAAGTCCAAGCAGCCTCAGGCTAGGGGTTTTTCGTCGTGATCTAAGTGGGTGTCTCCACAGCCGAACGTGTCATGAACCCAACGTGAGGTAGGTCCCACTTCACACCCTATAATTCTCTCTCATTAGTTGGTACCTACCTGTGCACACACTACACACACTACGGTTTTCGAGATAGAGATATCAGATCAGACCCCACATCCTGGTCCCCGCTCATGGTCATTAACCCGACGAGATCAAGATCCAACCAAACATCAAAAGATGTGTGGCATCAACGACTAGAACATCCTCAAAATAAAGTAGTTTGATATTTAGAATTTCAACAATTGATTAATGTTGTTGCAAGGAATAAATCTTATTTTGTTTGTGCTAGTTGTCAAATAGGAAAAAGTTGTAAACTCTTGTTTAGTAGTATTGATAAGACCTCTACATAACCTTTTTTTTTTTAATATTCATTCAGATTTATGGGGTCCAGCTCCATTTTTTATCTAATTAGAGTTATTGCTTTTATGTGATGTTTGTGAATGATTACACTCGTTTTTCTTGAATTTATCTTTTAAAAAGCAAATCTGAATTTTCTCTACATTCGTGAAATTTCATTGTATGGTTGAAAGGAGATTTGAGAAGAGAATTCAAATTTTCAATGTGATAGAGGTGTTGAGTTTGCTAAGAAAAAATTCATTGCTCATCTCACTGATAATGGAATTGTGCAATAGATATCATGTTGGGGAACCCCTGAACAAAATAGAATAACTAAAAGGAAATATAGAAATATTAATGAATCGGGTCATACAATGATGTTTCATGTCGGAATTTCTAACTTCTTTTGAATTTTATTGAAATATTTCAAACCATAAATCAATTTTTTTCTAAATTTGTGTCATATATTTTTATTTGTTTTGGCTTGTATGTTATTTTTGCTTTTGTATCACTTTTACCAATTTTATTTTATTTTAAAAAAAAATATTCTTAAATGCTTCTTGGGCACCATATTTGTGTGTGAAAGCTCTAAACCTAATGGGTTGATTTTTGGTAAATAAAGTACTAAAAATAAAACACGAAACACCTACCACAAGAATACAAAGGTTTACAAGGTTCACCCAAAAAGGGTTAGGGCACGGTAAACTGAAATCCACTATACCAATGAAAGTTGTATACATCAAAGATTTTGAATATATAGTTACTTCTCTAAACCTCGACAACCAAATCAAACAAACCCTTTTAAATCACTCTCCCTTCCTACTCTTTACTTCTGGCAACCATTAACGTCAACACCAGATAGAGACGCAAGAACAACTAGAAACTAACTTTCTCTCTAACTAAAAGGGAAAACTATCCAAAATGGGGCACACGAATTTTATGTTCTTTTCATCTCATATATATACAAGATTATGAATCCACACTAAATAAGAAACTTCCAACAGATGTTACATATATCTAAAAAACAAAGAGATATATCCAAGAGTCCCAATATTTTTGGATTTCTATTTATTTTAGAAAACTTATCAATATCAATCTCAATCTCAATCCCACATAATATGAGATTTTATTATGTGGGTGCTTTGGGATAGCACTAAATCATACAATCTCCACTTTGATATCAAAATCACCTACTCATCATGCCAACATCCATTGAATACTTCATAAATTCTTCATCTTTTGTCAAATAAATTTCTTTATCATTTTTGCTGAAAAATAGTATTTGCCATCAAATTTCTCTACCTCAAACTCTGCATTTGAAATCCCTACCGCTTATTGAAAATTCCAAACTAGACTCTAATACCACTTGTTGTGTGCGAAAGCTCTTAACTCGATTGGTTGATTTTTGACAAATAAAGTACAAGAAATAAATCACGAAACAAACACACACCACAATAACACAAAGATTTATGTGGTTCATCTTAAAACGGCTACATCCACAAGCACGGCAAACTAAAATTCACTATACCAATGAAAGTTACATCAAAGATTTTGAAACAGAGAGTTACATCTCTAAACCTCGACAAAAACCCAAATCGAGCAAACCTTTTTAAACCACTGTCCCTTCATTCTCGTTATTTATGGCAATCATTACCGATAACACCAGATAGAGATGTGAGAGCAACGACAGACTTTCTTTCAAACTATGGGAAACCACCCAAAATCTCCATGAGAATCACTTTTCTATAACAAATAAGCCTCTCAATCTTTAGAGACTACAAGAGGAACCATCACAATGTTTGTCTCCATAGAAAACTCTTTTCTCTCTAAAAGGAAATACTCTCTTATCTCTAAGAAGAAACCTTGCATCTTATGTACAAAGGCTCTACCCATCTCTCCCTCAATAGAGGAAATTACATTTTCCATATAGTTACCCAAATAGGGCACACGAATTTTTGCTCCTTCATTTCATATTTATACAAGATTAAGAATCCACACTAAATATGAAACTTCCTACAGATGTTACATATATATCAAAAACAAAGAGATATATCCAAGAATCCTAATCTATTTTTATTTCTATTTCCTTTCGAAAACTTATCAATATTAATTTCAATCCGGCATAATATGAGATTTCTTTATATAGATGATTTTAGATAGCACCAAATCCAACACCATACACTACTCGGCAGAGTCCACTCGGACTAGGCTGAGTTACTCAGTTAAGGTGATTGTGTTTGAGGTTCAGGCGAGTTTAAAAACATTGATGAAAATAAAATGATTTTGGGGGAGGTGATGGACCAACAAAAAGTTCAGTGAGAGAAGGCTATTCGATTGGGACTAATATTTATTATTTCAATGGGGGGCCAACCTCTTAAATGTACTTGAATATCAGATACAACCGTGACCTCAATCTAGCAACCTGCTAAATTCCAACGTCAATACCTTACTAAACTTGTCAACGTTATAAAAAATATCTCTCATTTTAAGGAAGCCAAATAACCCCTTCTATGGACCAGATTTTTCTAATCGGACTCACAAACTTGCCACGCCCAAAAATTCCTTTAATTTCTCAATATCAAGTGTTATAGTGGCTTTCCAAAAATATAGGCAAAGGAGACATGGTGGATTTATACACTTGGCACATCTCATCTAGCACATATACACATTTTCCGTTATTTTTGTTGTGCAATGATATACTTTTTTTAACACGACCGTTAAACTCAAGATGTTTTGAGAGAAAGTAGTTGGAGTTTGGACAAGAAGTGGCAAAAACACATAATAGGCTTGGTCTTTGTCAAAAGATCTGCAACTTGATCCTTCAATGAAATAAAAGGTAGATTTAAGGGTGTGAAGTAATAATTGATTTTAATGTGTTTGGCCGAATACATTATGAGAGACATAAATTGCACTCTTGTTCCCACAATATAAGTGGAGTGTAGACCAGAGTGAACGACACCGATATCCTAAAAGAGCCACCATAACTAGACAATTTCAGGTGTAGTATTTGCAAGAGCTTAGTTCTCAGCTTCGGCACTCACACAAGCAATTACATCTCGTTTCTTACATGGATTTCTGTTGCGTCCACATGTTGTGGATGATTGAAAGGTGCACAAGCAACTTTAATATTTCAAATTGAACCAACCTCATCCAAGGGCAAAAAATGAATATTTTTATTTTATTTTTTACTTAAAAAGTAGATATTAATGTGAAATTTGGGTGTTATCTTTATTTTCATAATTAGAATTAAATAAAAAATACTAATAAAATATTTTTAATAAAAATTAATTAAAATAAATTTAAGGGTATTTTGGTTATTTTTCTATCTAAAATATTTGTTAAGCATTTTTATTTAATTATATTTATAAAAATAAGCCTACAACTAAAAATTTAGATAAATATTTTATTTAAATAGAAAATAAAATATGAGATAAATTTTTTGCCATTAGATATAGCCTCGTGAAATCTCAACCATAAGAAAGTTGCTTGTGCAGCCTTCTACCCGTCCACATGATGTGGACGGAATACTTTTCCTTGTTACATTGCCAAGAGGTACGAGAATCAAACAAGAAATAAGAAACCAGCAGAAGAACTTTGATCACGAGCACTTCCTTCCTAATCGACACCTGAATACTCAGATTTGGCAAGAAGCCATCTTAGTGTAATTGACATGGTCTAGTCCTGAATAATTATCCGGAAGAGAATCAGCTCCCATTAGCTCTTGATCCAGATCGATCAAGGGAGTTTTAAATATGGGTCATATAAAATAATGGAAAAGGTTAAAATATAGCCTGATAAAAATAAAATAAAGTTGACTTAAATATCACTTAAAACAGGATTTTAAGACCTGAAAAAAATATATATTGTAACACATTATTTAGACTGTTCATTTTCAAATTTCACATATATATGAGATTCGTACCATTTTTTGAGCTACAACTTTTACTTTTATAATTGGTAATGAAAATTGATTTTAGAATCATCACAAGGTTTCCCATGCCCAAAATATTTTCAAGACGAGGTTCTGAGTTGAGGCTCTACTTTTTAGCATAAGGCCCAACCATTACAGAAACTTCACCTTAAAATAAAAGGCGAAACCATCTATGAGAGGTCCACTAGAGATGAGACCTCGAAAGATGTACTGTTTGACAAACTTGGGAGGCAGTGGACCTCAACCAACGGAATTTCAGGCTGTTCAGGCCGCTCAAAAAATCTCCCAAATCGCATAAGGTTGATGTCAGTAGAGAGCTTGGGTGTAGTCTATGAATTGATATAATATGGAAAAGTATATACAGATATACCTAAGGTGGTCACAAATAATCTTGACTATTAAATGTAAAGTTCAGTGGTTGCATTTATTCTATTGAACAAAATCGAAGTTCAAAAGAAATTTTTTTGAACTTTGTAACATATCCAAACTATCAAATTTCACATCGAATGATTGTAACTAATTGTGACCTCTTTATACGAAAAGTAAATTGGTTTTAATGTATACAATCCCATATAATATTACTACTGTCGTTGGAATTCTTCCACTTGCATTACGACTTGTTCACATTGTGATTGAGAGAGAGAAAGAGTTTATTTTGTCAAAAGTGAGAGAAAGAGAAAGAGTTGCGTTGATCATAGACTTAATCATATCTGGTTACCCGTACTATGGTCCTCAGGTTCCGATTCTTTCCAACTTTGACTGACAAACCTAACCGCTACTACCTTGCCATTCCAAAATGGGGATTGAAAATGGTAAATGAAAGCATATATGTGTTTGTGCTTCTGCAGGAGCATACTGTGTATCTGATCCCTTAATCAAAATACGTGGGTTTATTTTTTAAGGCTGGAAACCATAAAACAATCACTAGATTATTTTTAAATGAAAAACCAATCAAAATTTAAATTTTGTGGCATTTGAATCTAGCCCTTTAAAATTGGACAGTCTTTATTCAATCTTGAGGCTTATTTTTTATGCAATTGTATACAATGAGACCATTTATCTTTGATACAAAGTGGTCACAATTCTTTACAACCATTTTATATGAAATTTGATAGCTTAGATATCTCATAAAGTTCGAAAAAATTTCTTTTGAAGTTTGAGCTTGGTCAATAGAATAATTACAGCCACACAATTTCACATCCAATGGTCAAGATTATTATGACCACTTTATATCAAAGGTAAATAATCTCATTCTATACTTTCCCATTTTTTATGTCACATAGAAGTTTATTGAGAATTTCTTTTTGCTGAGATTATTCTAGGGGTTGTAAATGGATTGTGTACTCCCTCGGGAGTTATAAATTCCATTGTTAGATCATTGTTGGCTGAGATTATCAAACTCTAAAATTTTGGAAGGAAATATATTTCTAAAATACATCGCATAGGGAGACCGCACAAGAATAGAGTGAGTCGGCGGACTCACCAAACACTTTCCGCGGTCATCATCCAAAAATCGACTTTAGAAATGGACAAAGGATCAAAAGACATCGTATCCTAAGTTACTCGAAATGTATTTTGGCTTTAAATTGACCTCATAAATGAGAGCAGATCTCGAATTAAAATAAATGGTGAAGAATGAATCGTAAATAAAATTTAAAAACACTAAATCAATATTTCTTTTAGATTCATGACGGCATGGTGTGGATTATCCACTAGTAGAAAAGAATTCGATACGTAATTTTTAAGGTGCCAGGATGGCACGGCCCGGCCGAGGCAGCCCAAAAAACTAAGGTTTGGGCACTAAATGTGGCCCGAGGGCTGGGCTAGGGCCAGGGCAAGGCAACTACGGCCTGAAGGTAGGACCAAGCTAGTTCGATCCATCCGGGCTCTCTTTTCTCTTTCTTTTTCTTTTATTTCTTTTATATTTTTTTTTGTTTGGCCCAGCTCGGCCCTGATAGGGCTTGGGCCAGGGCCCTTTTGGCAGGTCAATGGCTGGGACCAGTCACGGCCCAGCCCACCCTGCCTGTTGCAACTCCTAATCTATTTCTTAAACAGACTTTGGAAGGAGAACACCTGAATAGTTGCATCCCCCACCATTGATAATGGAGAGAGAAAGGTTTGAAGGTCAGCACGAAGTGGTAAACTTCATTTCCATGCCAAATATTGTAAGGTTCTAATATATTGGTTTGACTGGCATTTGTTTTTGCTAAGCTAAGTTTGACGGGCACTTGAACATAAATTTAATAAAGAAAAGGAATAAAATAGTTTATAAACTTACTAATATTTTACATTCACCCGCTACAAGGCAAGGGGATACAAATAGGGCTCCTCAATATTAGCCTTTCCTCTTTTCTTCCTAAGGAATTGCAGATACCTTTCCTTTTTCTATGATTTATAGAAAGCCTTGGATTCTTTGCTCTTAACAAAATTGCCATGTTTTGGTGCTTCCTGTGGTCATGAGGCTCACCAAGGACCTCATAACACCAAAATCTCTCTTGGTTACTGATCCATATTTTTCTTCCAAGGATAACTGGATCTTGGGTCCCATTTTGCTTCTACTAAGTGTCAATGCTTGTTCATCTTGGATGATTTATCAGGTAGAAGAAGATCTATTTCCCTCCTCTTTGGCTCTTCACATTGATCTCTCTCTTCTTTTTATTTACTTTGTTTTTCTTGTTTTTTTGACAGACTTGGGGTGTCGAGGATAATTCGGGTCCACTTTCGTTGATTGTAATGTTGTTCATGGTTAGCACTCAGGGAGGAGTAGTTGCTTTTATCTTTGAAAGATCCCCTGCTGAAAGACCGCACCGCAGCTTTAAGCTCTTTATTTATGCTTACAGTGTGAGAAGACACTTTACTGCATGTTTAAGTGTTAAATGAAACTCTTGCTCAGCTTCCTTTGGTTCTATATGTCCCCGTGTAAATTAAAATCCAAAAATCCATCCATTGCTTTTTTCTGTTTTTCTTTTTCTTTTTTTGGTAATTCAGTGGGGATTATATGCCCCTAACCATTTTCGAATTAGTTAGTGGTTTTTTAATTGGGCAATAGAAATGGAGGCCACAACGAATAATTGAGGTACGGGGTGGGCTCCGCCTAAGCTCCTTTCCAGCTTTGATGGCTTTCGTTGTTAAAATATTTACTATAAATAGATGGCTATAATGTTTCAAAATTACACAAAATTATTTAAATACCCTTTAGTTTGAAATATTTATTATGAATAAATGGTTTTAATGTTTCCAAATTGAGCATAATTACTTAAATGCCCTTAAGTTTTACCAAAATTTCATGTGCTTTAATAGTTTTATCACACACTAATATCTATTTCAAGCATATTGGTATCTATTTCTTGCCTTTAATTTTATGGGATTGTATGTTATAACATCATTTACTCTTGGTATAAGAAGACAATAATCACCCACAACTGATGTAAGATCTAACAACATGAGTTATGTTACAATGTTCAACAATTATTTTGTTGGACTTTAAGCCTGGTCAATGAGACATTCCCAGTCAACTAATTTCACATGCAATAAATAAAGTTGGTTGTGATTTCATCTTCCAAAGATAACTTGTCTTATTTTATAATTTTCCTTACTTTGTTTTGCCAACTTTGTCAAGTAAATATTCAAATTAGAAAGAAAGGGGTTGGTGGGACTTAAGTTATGATAGAAGTATTTTGTTCAACTTTTTATATCCAAGCATTCTTCATGTGTTTCTATAGGGTATCATGTGCTCCGCTTTGCTATTCTTTGTTCAAAGTTGTTGCATCAAGAAGATAGGTCCTCTCTTTGATTCTGAGTTTAGCCCTCTATGCATGGGAGCTAGGATAATCACAGAGCCAATCATTCTTCATGTGGACATTCATGTGGGAAAGTGAGGATATAAACCTCCCCCCCCTTCTCTCTCTCTCTTTCTTTCTCTCTTTCTCTCTAAGTGTTTGTTTTTGGCTTTGGTATTGCAGTGTAGTGGGGATTATCATAGTCACCTATGCATTATACCTCTTGTTTTGGGGCCAAGGCAAAGATATAATCACAATTGCAAAGATATTGCACTTCATTAATGAGGGCAATGAGAGAAAGGAGGACGAGGAGAAGGCAAAGATGAAAGACTTGGCTAACCATATTGGAGAGGAGGGAAAGGTTGAGATGAAGATATTTGCTATTCCTAATATACAAGAAGGTTTCTTTGATGATGAACAAGGAGAGATGGTTGAGATGAATATTGCCACCAATAAAAAATTGGATGAATGGCTTCTTGGTGCAACCATAGATTGTTTTGAGGACTAACTAACAATATTTTTGGAGACTCTGAGCTCCATTAAATAAGCCCTAATAAGCCCACAAGAGTTGGGTTGTATTAAGGATATAAATTAGGAGGATAAGGGAGACATTTCAAATAAAGATGAGATCTTTATAGATCTTCATACATTTGAAATATTCATATGAAATTGTATATGCTTTCTTTATTTACTTTATAGATGGGATAATGTTGCCTTGATCAGGCAGGCTGTAGTGACGGGCTGTATTAGGATATAATTTTCATTCCTTTCTTGTATGCCATCTTTGTATACATATATGGGATTTTTTCTCGCAAGATTAATATAGAAACAAAGAGATTTCTCGCATGGCATCAGAGCCTACTCTATTAGATATTGGAGCCCAAAACCGTTCATCAAAACCACCTTGCAAAACCACTGTGTCAAAACCACCATAAAAAAAAACCTGTAGTAGATTTTCGATCAGTAGTGGCCCTTTCAAAATCAGAAAATCAATATAAGCACGAAGCTCAAGAGTGGAAGATAAATCAAGCTTCCAACAAGTTGTTTGTAAAATGTAGGATCGGTCTGAACCATTATGGAAACCACCATCTGAAATCCGATAACCACTTTGTCAAAACTACCAGATCGGAAACAATACCGAAACTACCATATGAAATCTGAAACCGCCATCTCAAATCTGAAAGCCACTCAATGAAACTACCGGATATTCGCCAAACATTAAAGTCGGTATGTTTCTTGTCTTTTTGGTTCTCTCTTGTTTTCCTCGTTGTGAGAAATTGTCTTTCTTTTTTGGTCTTTGACTTTTTTACTCTCTCTCTCCTCTTGTTTTAGGTTTTAGCTTTTCCCATTGCTTTAACTTTGACATGAAGAGAGGATGCACATAATTTTAAAAGTCCTGTTTATCACATTTTGTGTTGGGTAGAGTGGTTGACGGACTACATTTGTGACTTGTGGGTTGGCTAGAGTGACGGGTCAATTTTTCTAAAAGAACAAAGAAAGAAAAGATCCAAAAGAAAAAGAAAAAAAGAAGCCAACGCTTGTGCCTATTATTCACTTAGGTACCTCATGTTGTTTCCTGTCCAATCAAAGTCTGATCTAGTCGTATAAAGTGAATCTATGATAGTTCTTTTATCTGGTATAATGGAGAAATTAGAATATTTTGCTAGCACTGGCTTAGTAACAGTAGCACTGTACTAGAACAATTGAAGTCCTTGCTCTCACAATCCCGGTCACCCCAAAGGACTGCATCTGCTTTTTCAGGTAATAATGTTTCAGTTTCCTGGTTAATAGACTCTAGTGCATTTTTTCATTTCACAACTAATCAGTCTTTTCTAGTTGATTGTAAAACTTGTTTTGATACTATTCGTACTGCTGATGGTGCCGCTATAAAAGTTTATAAAGTTGGCTCAATTACTACATCCTCTGATCATTCTGGTAAATTGAATGTTTATGGTGTTTATCATGTTCCCTCCATTGCTATAAATCTGCTTTCTATTGGCCAGATTACCCGTTCCAATTGTAATGTTATGTTCACTCCCTTTGGATGTCATGTGCAGGATCGACAGTCAGGGAAAATTATTAGGACTGGGCATAAAGTGAGTGATCTCTACTATCTGGACCATCTTTATTTAAAAACTCCCACTAAACCCTCTGCATGTACTGCAATACCTGATAACCGATCTTTGTGGCATCAACGTCTAGGTCATATTTCTATCTCTCAATTAGAATTTTTGTTTTCTCGTGGTATTATTAATTTTGTTTCTTCTAAAATGCATCTGTTAGAAACTCTCTAAAATGCATGTGTTACCATTCAATCATAGCAATTCAATATTTGCTTCTATGTTTAATCTAGTGCATACTGATGTTTGGGGACCAGCTCCACTTGCATCAAAGAAGGGGTAACAATATTATGTCATTTTATTGATGATCACACTAAATATACTTGGGTTTTTTTTATGAATAACCGTAGTGAACTATATGACATCTTTGTCTAGTTTTATTCATACATTGAAACTCAACCAAAATCAAGGTCTTATGATTAGATTCTGGGAGGGAGTATATTAGTGGGATGTTTCAAAAGTTACATTCTAATGAAAATATTCAACACCAAACGTCTTGTACATCCTGAACAAAATGGTATTGCTGAACACAAAACCCACTATATCTTAGAAATTGCACGAACTCTTATCTGTCAGCCACAGTTCCAAAGGTCTTTTGAGCAAAAGTTGTTCGCATAGTTGTTTATCTAATTAATATTATGGCTTCTGCTACTTTGTCCGGATGTTCCCCTTTTGAACAATTGTTTGTTCAACTCCCAGACTATTATATTCTTCGTGTTTTTTGTTGTACTTACTTTGTTCTATTGCCAGCATCTGAAGGAGATAAATTGTCAGCCGAAGCAGTTAAATGTTGTTTCTTGGGTTATCCTGACCACCAAAAGGAATATAGATGTTATGACCTCCTGATTAAGAAACTTTTGGTATCCCAACATGTGGTATTTTCTGAGTATATTCCTTTTCATTTCCCTTCACCTGTTGCTGACTCCTCTTCCACTTATTTTCTGGTCCCTTTCTCTGATGATGTTTTCAATGTTTCTCAAACCGCACCCATACCCTTCATACAGATGGTCTGGTAGTAGAACACTAAATTACTGCTGATGAACCACTTCAAGCAAATGCACATGCATCTGCTACTCCTGTTCAGACGCCTTATATCTGCCGTAGTAACCGGGTATTTATTTTTCCTGGTCGTTTTGTTGATTATGAAACCTTTTTACCAAACTATCAAGCATTTCTTGCTTCTATCCATTCGTACTCTGAGCCACTGATTTATGAGGAAACTGCCACAAAACATGAGTGGCAACATGCCATGGTAGAAGAATTGATCGCTCTTTACTAAAATACATATCTGGATATATCAATATTCTTTGTGTCATCAGCCAGACGAGCTCGAGAAACAATATCTGAGGTATGCTTAAGTTGAGAGAGCAAATACCCACTGAAAGAATAAGCAACCTCTAAGCCCAAAAAATATTTTAAGAATCCTAAATCTTTCATCTCAAAAAGTTAACTAAGTTGTTCCTTTATCGGATGAATGGTGGCCTCATCATCACCAGATATAATCATATCATTAACATAGAGTAGGAAAATTGCACGTTCTCTGGGTGTAACTGAGACAAACATGTCTGGGTCATGATAGCTCTGTTGAAAACCTGCGGAGGTCACAACAGAACTAAAATTTTCAAACCAAGCACGATGAACTTGTTTAATCCTATAGACTGTGCATCGTAGTTGACAGACTCCATTTTCAAGGTCCGAAACTCCAAGAGGTAACTTCATATAAAAATTTTCTGCAAGATCGCCATTAAGAAATGCATTTTTGACATCGAGTTGATATGACGGTCATTGACGAACATCAGCTATAGAATCAGAGTGCGAACTGTAGTTCCTGTGAGCAAAAGGAGAAAAGGTTTCAGTAAAATCAATCTCAAATTATTGAATATAACATTTAGCCACAAGTCGTGCATTATAGCGTTCTATACTCCCATAAGCTTTAGTTTTGATTTTGTACACCCTCCGGCAGCCAATGATATACTTTTATCTTTAGAAAGAGGGATCTACAGATGGTGAGCTCCTTCCTGATCCTACATTTTATAGACAGCTTGTTGGAAGTTTGATTTATCTGACTATCTCTCGGCCGAACATTGCTTATACTGTTCATCTTGTCGGTTAATTCTTGAGTGCCCCTCGTTATGTACACTTGGAAGTTGTTTTACATATTATTCATTATATTCGAGATACATTTGATCATGCTTTTTTGCTCTCTTCATCTGCCACTCTTGAGCTTCGTGCATATACTGATTCTGATTTTGTGGGGGCCCCTACTGATTGGAAGTTTACTACAAGTTTTTGTATTTTTTTTGGTGACTCACTTATTTCTTGGAAGAGTAAAAGCAAAAACGTATTGCTCAGTCCACAACTGAACCTGAGTATCGAACTATGGCTCAAACTATTGGATTTGGTGCTATCCAAAATCACCCACATAAAGAAATCCTGTATTTTGTGGGATTGAGATATTGTCATATTTTGTGGGATTGAGATATACCTATATTATGTAGGATTGAGATATTCTCATATTATGTGGGATTGACATTAATATTGATAAGTTTCATAAGGGAAATAGAAATCTAAAAAGATAAGAACCCTTGTATGGATATATCTCTTAGTCTTTTGAGATATATGTAATATCATAGGAAGTTTCCTATTTAGTATGGACTCCTAATCTTATATACATGAGATGAAAGTGCATAAAATTTTTGTATGCTCTATTTGAGTTACCATATGGGAATAGTGGTTCCTCTAAAGAGAGAGAGAGAGAGAGAGAGAGAGAGAGCTAGAGCTTCCTGTGCACAAGATGCAATTTCCTCTTAAAGAGAAAAAAACTTCATTTTGACATAAACATTGTGATGGTGCCTCTTTTAGTCTCTCGGAGATTAAGAGGTTTATTTGTTTCTTGTAGAGAAGCGCATCCCATAGAGATTTTGGGTTGTTCCTTTTTTAGTTAGAGAGAAAGTAAGTTTTTCATTGCTCTAGCGTCTCTTATCTGGTATTTATCGATATTGTTAGAAGTAAAAAGGAGGAAAGGAGAGTGGTTGAAAATAGTTTACTCGACTTGGATTTTTTGTCGAGGTTTGTTCCATAATATTTTATGTAACTTTCATTGGTATAATGGATTTTAGTTTACCGTGCTCGTGAATGTACCCTTTAGGGCTGAAACGCGTAAATCTTTGTGCTCTTGTTGTATGTATTTCATGCTTTATTTTTCATACAAAAATATTCACCCATTGGGCTTAGAGCTTTCGGGCGCATAACAAGTGGTATCAGAGCACTACACAAACAACGGCTGAGATTGTTTGGCTTTGTTGGTTATCAGCTGACTTGGGTGTGAAATCTTCTGCTTCTACTCCCTTATACTGCGACAACAAAAGTGTAAGAATCCGGAATTTGATTAGGGCACCAAGCATATTGAAGTAGATTGTCATTTTTGTCGACAAAAATATTTAGCTGGGACAATCTCTTTACCGTATATTTCATCTTCCACACAACTTGCTGACTTTTTTTACAAAATCCCATGATACTCCTCGTTTCTCAAGCCTTGTTTCCTAACTCTCAATGACTCGCTTCCGACCATCACTAGTTTGAGTGAAATTGTATATACTTTATTTATTTACTTTATAGATAGGATATTGTTGCCTTGATCTCACAGGTTGTATTGGCAAGGTGTATTAGGATATACTTTCCTTTTTAAGATATAATTTTCTTTCCTTTCTTGTATATCATCTTTGTATACATATATGGGATTTTCTCCCACAAGTTTAATATAGAGACAGAGATTTCTCACAATTCAAACAAAGATGAGATATTTCAAATAAATATGAGATTTATAAAGATCGCACTTACAATAAACTAATTTGTAATGTAATATATGATCATAACAAACTCAAATTTATCAATGTACTAGACTCAATCCGATCTATGTAATAGACTGTCTCTATTGGATGAAATCCATCTCTAAAAGGGGAGCAAGCATTGAGTTGCTTGACTTTCTTTTTTATGAGCTATTTTATGGAATTAGAGACGAAAGTCTCATGAGGTTTAACTCACTTTTCTTTACAACCATGATAACATCAAGTATCTCCTCACCTAATGTCACATTGTTATAACTCTCACTATCTCTATCATTACAAACCTGAAACCTAGTCTCTATCAAACTTATATGTATGAACTTCTGTGGAAAAGTTAGGTCGTTCCCATATTATGGCTACGTTGATGGTTCTCTTAGGACGACCAACCATGATCTTACTTCAAAAGGGATAAAGGAAGAGATCACTCCCAACCTAGAATTCATTTTTCAGAAACAATGGATCATCTTCGCTTAAGCTGGATAAATGCTACCTTGCGTAAAGAAGTAATGGGACTAGTTGTTGGACTTACCACATCTCTTGATGTTTGGAAGACTTCTAAAAATACCCATGTTCAGTAATCTAAAGCAATAGAGCTTCACCTTTTTGTTTTTTTTACAATATTTGAAACTTTTATTGCTATATCAAAAATTACATTGTGAGACAACACCAAAGAAGAGAGAGAAACACCCTTTTTAGGCAAAAGCATCATCTAATTCATTGACTTCCCTATAGATATGAAGACCCATGCAAATTATGACTTTTGATATTCAAAAGGCAATGAAGACCCATCAAAAGTCCTGATATTTATTTCTTTTCAAGTCTACTATAACACAACTCCTCTAAGAGTCATCCAAATCTTATCCAACACTGGCAATCATATCACTGAAAGCGGTGTAAGGATGCCTATCATATTAGAAGGCAATACCCATGCTATCGCCAACTGTTGGAAACATTAACCCCCCAGCAAAATATTTGGTCCCACCTCCCCATCATTTTTCCATATCAATAGTTAATATGTTTCTCGCATAGCCAACCAAACAAAAGCTTCCTCGAGCCATTTCCAGATTTTAGAAAGTTGTGGATAAGACCATCTCCACCAATCATATAAAAGAACTCCACATACTGATTTTACTTAAAATTGTCCATCATTCTCTATTTCCCAAATTAAGTTATCCCTCTCCGAATCCGAAATATACATAGCCTTCAAACTATTTTATTGAAAGTAGAGGATCTACACAATGTGTTACAAGATGCATTATTTTCATGACTTGAAATCATTTCTTCTTTTATTTTATTTTTATATCCATTCATCTCGAGGTCAAGATGATCAATATGAAGGTTTTCCAGCATCACCACAACCATTTCAATGAAGTTTTGAGGTGTACAGTTGACACCTTAAACGACAATTTCTCCTGAAAAAAAATTAAATTAGTTATTTTGAATTTTTAAATTTGTTTTTCCTTTTGATATTCAAATCACCATGATCTAGATTACATGTCCTAAAATATTTGGATCCAAACTCCATTTTGATAATAGAATTAAGAGAATGATGCACTAGAATTAAGAGAGAGAGAGAGAGAGAGAGAGAGAGAGAGAGAGACGAACAACAAATAAGCCATTTGACTCATAAGAGGCCTACCCTATTACATATCTTGACTTGTGAGTAACCCAAGGGGACCAAAGTTGACACTGGCAGTTATGCACGTACCTATATCCACCCTTTCGCTTGTATAATGATAGAAGTGTGGTAAAAACCAAACAGTAGAAATTAACCCAACTTTGCATTGTTCCTTGGCCAATTTACCTATGGCAAGAGTGATAGGAGGAATGACTTCTTGCTCCGACAGGAGTACACTATCAATATGATCCCTCAAGTGCCACAGGGGGGTATTTTAAGGGCCCCTAATAAATGTACAGACGTGACCTCTTGAACCTAGCAATAAAGATGATTCAAGTCACATTCTTTGTGCCTTAGAAGATAACATTTTAGCAATATGATATCACTGTTGAAGAACTCCAAATACCAAAATGTTCTTTAAATAATCTTATGGTGATTCCAAGGCATTCACCTAAAAAATACGGTGATTCTTAGGTGAAATCTAAAATTTCAAAAAATAACAATAATAGTTAGTTCTTTTGACCATAGGAGAGTGTACAATATGCTCCTATGGGAGCGTGCTACACACTCTCTCCACCTGTAACCAAAATCTGATGAGCATGATTGTTTCACTTTTTCATATGAAGGTTGAGAAATAACTCTTGAATTTTGAGCACAATTAATGGTATATTTTTTTGTAGTCGGATTTATATTTGAAGATCAGATGTGATTGTGACCATTTTATTTTGAATGTTTTATGTTAGGCTTAGGGATATTCAAACTCACAATTTAAATTTTTTCTCAAAATATCGAAAGTGCTACGGTCTGCAAAAAGAAAAAAAGTCCTCTTTTTTTTTTTTTTGAGAACAAGGCCGCTATTGTTCTCTATATAAGGGATCAATGATGTACATAATGCTCACCCTTTTAATTCTCACTCTTTTAAGTCAGCCCTTTGATTATGAAAAAGGGATCTCCAAGAGAAAGATAAGTATCACATAAAGAAAGTCATAACCTTTTAGAAAGAGACAATTCTCATAAGGGGACTTGGGTTGGTTCAATATTCATTTTTAGATAAAATATCTTTATTGCTCTCAATGATCTATTTTCGATAACTATGTAGTATTGTGAAAGATAGTGCTTGATCAATGATGTTATTCGGTTTGGAGAGAGGGTTTAGAAGGGAGATTTGGTGAGCAGTGTACGAATATTTAGATAATTCTTTGTAACTAAAAAATGTAACAGATTTTGACTTGTCGAAACCTTGGGTTCAACCATTTGAACCAAGTAAATCTTGGTGTTATTGTAGTATAATTTTACTTTATTTATTCCTCATACTCAATTTGTAGCTATATTCTCATATTTCCTATTTAATCAATTATGGACATGATCTTGGGTAGGATCTTGGTGCTGGGATTCCTAATTTTGCAAGTGAGATGTTTTTAAAGACGGTATATTTTAAACTCCATGCCAGTTTTAAATCGTCCACCCATGATCCTTGGTTGAATCGAAGATCCATCAAGAGTCCCATTACATACTTTCCACATTGAAAAGAAAATGTGAGATTCACTTTAAAGCCATTATGTGCATATTTTTAAAAGAACACGGTAAATTTTTTGTTTTACACTATGTTTCTAACAATCTGAAAATTGGATGGTCGATAAGCATGGGGACCTAATCTTTTATGGCGTATGAGTTTACACCAAGGAGTCGTTTGGATACCTGGAAATATATTATCTTTGAAATATATTACTGGCGTAATACATTACTGAGTAATACATTACATGCAAATAGATTGTTAGGTAGTATTTAAATGCAATTTGGAAAATACATTACTCTTACTTGAATGCAAATGGATTGTTAGGTAGTATTTAAATGCAATCTGGAAAATACTTTACTCTTACTTGAACGGTTTAATATGGATTGTTAGGTAGTATTTAGATGCAATATGGGAAACACATTACTCTTACTTGACACGGTTTAATATGGAATTATCTACATTGCGTCTTAAATTTGCTCTCACATTGCTCTTACTAGACATAGCGTATTAATATGGAATTGTCTACAAAGAGACCATTCCTCTTACTAGACGTAGCGATTTAATATGAAATTGTCTACAAAGAGACCATTTATCTTTCGTATGCACAATCATGGTTGTACTAGTATCGTTGAATAATTACAAAATTTCAAAAAATATTTATATATATAACTTTATAACTCACCTCAAGTCATCCAATTTGATATCGAATATTTGATAATTGTAAACTTTATTCACAAAAAATAAATAACCTTTTTGTAGATATTCCTATTTAATATTGAAATGCATATGTATAGATAACTTGACTATACCATGCTTGTCATGCCTCAAAGTATAATATTGGTTATAAGTATAGTAAACTATTTTAGTCACCATTTTAAAATTTAAATAATAAATGGTAATGTATTTTAAATTTTTTTTATTGTGAATGGTAAAGTATTCTAAAAATTAGATTGAGATATTGGAAGAGGCCAATATGTAAGTAATTTATCACTTCTTATGTATCTAAACCCTAATCCCAAAAAATCTTTTTTTTTTTTTAAATGAGTAATCATTATAATTTAAATAAAATATAATTTATCATTTTTTTTACTTGATCTAAACCCTAATCCCAAAAAAATCATTTTTTTTCCAAAGATTTAATAATCATTATAATTTAATTTAAATAAAATATAATTTATCACTTTTTTGTCTTGATCTAAACCCTATTCATAAAAAAAATCACTTTTTTTTCTAATCATTATAATTTACCGGCACGGGTCGTTTGGAAAGAGAGCATAAATAAGGGAGGCTCGAATAGGGTTAGACGGCTCGAACAAAGAAGAGAGGCTCGAACAAAGAAGGGAGGTTCGAAGAGGGATAAAGAAGACAGACAGAGTAAAGAGGATTGACTATATGGGAAGGGCTAGATGATGAAGAGATATAAAGGTTAAGGAAGCAAGGAAGAGGAGAGATGATAGATTCGAGAAAAATCATAAGGGGAAAGAAATATCATTATTTAGAAATGGCCTTGAATTTGGAGAGAATAGTTGAAGAAGCAAAGAAGAGGAGAGATGAACGATTTGAGTAAAATCATGGGAGAAGAGAAACTGTACCAATATTTAAGAATGGCATTGAATCTGAAAATTTGGAGCTTGAGAGAGAGAAATGTGGTAACCTTCCCAAGTTGAGAGGGAAAAGGGGATCTTGAGACGGTGGCCTTGAATTTGGAAAAGGGGAGCTTGAGAGAAAGGAAAATGGGGAAGACGGGATCTTGAGAGGGTGGCCTTGAATTTGGAAAAAGGGAGTTTGAGAGAGAGGAAAGTGGTAACCTTCTTAGGTTGAGAAGGCAAAGGGGAGCTTCGGAGGGAAAATAGGATATATGCAAAAGCGAGGAAAAACGGCTTTTTAGACACGCAATATATTATGTGTGATGATATTTGGGGAAAGATTACCTGTTACAATATTTGGAGAATTTGGAGAAATATTGTCTAATCTATTTTCATTTCCTTAGTAATAAAGGTACACAAACAGTGTAAATGTCATATTTCCTATTAATCTATTTCTCTATAATATATTTTCAATTACCTGTCACGATATTTGAGGAAATATTGTGTAATCTATTTTCATTTCCTCAGTAATAAGAAGCCGTTTGGATACCTGGAAATATAGTCTTTGAAATATATTACTGACGTAATCTATTACTGTGTAATACATTACCTGTAAATGGATTGTTACTATTTAGGTAGTATTTAAATGTAACCTGAGAAATCGTTGTTATTGTTTGGCTATGTCCGGAAGAAATATAAGAAATGCATTACCAACATTTTATCAGCACGTGCCTATAAACTATCATTTCCTTCCTTTTTGTCAAAAAATTCCACTAAAATGCAGAATTATCATTTCCTTCTTTTTTTGTAACAAAATTCCACTAAAATACTGAATTAAAATCATCACGCTATTCCATAAAGATTTCTACTAGTAACATTATCACCATTCCAAAAAGATTTCTACTAATAACATTATCACAATTCCAAAAAGGTTTTCTAATAAGAACTGGTACCATTTTATAGTCATGACGCTATTTTTTACTTATTTTAAGTGCCTTTGGCACTTATATGCAATCACATGTTTTCTAACATGACGTTGGTTTCAACATGATAAGTAATTGGAAAGATATGATTGGAATAACATGATTTTATTATGATAAGCCTAATTGTTATTTATTTTTTATAGAAGTCTTTTAAATGTATCTCTATATAATTTCAAATAAACAATAAATTTATGATACTAAATTCAAAATCGGTAGTGCACGAGTTAAAAATGGGAAGAAGTTTGATTAATAAACTAAAAGGTTTGGTAATTGCAGTATAAAATTTATAGGTATTGAAGGAGACTAAAGAGGTATGTTATTTCAATTGAGATTTTAGTAATCTTTTACGAGAATTATGTTGTATGAAATTTTTTATTATGATTGTGTTGTGTATTTATCATTGATTACTAATTTTTATTTTTATTTTTTATTTTTTTATATGACACTGATGCCTTCAGATGAGGGGACGAGCTTAAAAAGGGAGGGATCACATTATGTTGTGTGATATTTTTTTATTATGATTGTGTTGTGTAATTTATAATTGATTACTTATTTTTATTTTTATTATTTTTGTTTTTATATGGCAAATGATGCCTTTAGATAAGGGGACAAGCGGGATCACCTGGTTATTAGGAAGAGAGAGGGCTTAGAAGATTTTTTTAATCAGGATAGGGTAGGCAAAAACAAAATGCCAAAGATTTCTCAAAATTGCCCGTCACTCTATTTTTCACCTATCATCACGTAATGGATTTCCTAATTTTTTAGGAAATCTTCGTAATCTCCTGATTTTTTTGGGAAATCTTCGTAATCTCTTTCCATTTCTTTATGATTAAGTGTACCTAAATGTCATATTTCCTTGTAATGAATTGTCACGTAATAGATTTATAGGTACCAAATGGCCCATGTACCAAAACAATGTAAATGTGATATTCCTAGTAATCTATTTACTTGTAATATATATTTTAAGTACCCAAGGGCCCCCAAATGTGATTTTAGAAATTTATGAATAAAAATTAAATATTTAATTTATTTAAAAATTTGATATCTGGGATTGTATACAATGAGACAATTTACCTTTGATACAAAGTGCTCACAATTATTTACAGTCATTGGATGTGAAATTTGATAGTTTGTATGTGTCATAAAGTTCGAGAACATTTCTTTTGAAGTTTGAGATTAGTCAATGGAATAAATGCAACCTCCCAATTTGATATTCCATAATCAAGATTAATTGTGACCACCTTGTACCGAACGAAATAGTCTCATTCTATACTTTTCCTTGATATTTTAAGGCTACTTTGATTAATAGATGAAATGTTAAACATTGATATTTATTTGTGGTTTGATAAGTTTTTTTTTTTTGGAAAATTGTTTCATGGGTGCTGGACCGCATGGAAAGTAGATGTTCCATCTAAAATCAATGGAAACTAACGGTCCAAATGTTTTCTTACTAGAACTATTATTTTTAATTTTCAAATTTTATTTATTTTTTCATATTCATGATCTCCATGTTAGATATTACATGTACTTAAAAATTAAGTCCAAAAATCCATCACAAAAATAGATTCTACATATGCGGGCTTGGCGGCATAACCGCGTCCAAAAAAACTTAGGGTACAAGCCTGAGGGATCAAGTATACAATTTACTCCCGCAGGAGCATATAATCTTTTCTATAGTTTAAGGGCCACCAAACCAGTAATAAAATAAAATCCACTGATCCACTTACTCGTGAGAGAGGATGTTAGTGAATGATTGAAGTAACCGCGAGATTGTTGTTTCATCTTAGAGAGAGAAAGAGAGATCATCTTTAGAGAGAGAGGGAGAGAGAGATGGCCGGTGCAAAACTACAAGCCCTCTGGAACCACCCTGCAGGCCCCAAAACCAGTGAGTAAAAATTCGTATTCTCTTTCCTTCGATGGATACATGCTTTCCGGTGTTTTCCCTTTGAAATAGATGATCTGAATGCTCAAAATGGCTCCTCTCCGTCATTCTATTGTTTCATGGATGATAGAAAGAGCCTTCTTGTATGTTGCAATCGGAGCAATGAAGTCCTTTATCTGATATATCTTGTTGCTTTTTTGTGGTGGAATCTTGGGAAATGATGGTGAAATTCACAGTAATTGTGTACATCTTTTTGTAAATCTTTAGACAGATTTGGTTCATCGGGAGCACTTCGCTGTCTGATTTTTTAACCTGGACATGTGTTTGAATATTTGCATTTGTGGCCGAATCAGCAGATGTCTTTTGCATTTCTAAGTTTAAAGAAAAGAAGAGGCCTTTGATTGAATAGATTAATGAGTAGCTTTTGAATTGGGGGGTTTTTCTTTGGTAAAATTTTCAAAAATCTGATTTAGTTGGATATCATGACCGTAAGTAATTTTATTTGTTATTTTTGAGTGAGTTTGGTCGCGTGTCATATGAGTGCGTTGAATGATTTGAAACTTTAAATTTTTCCCTCGTGCAACCTGCAAGCAAACTGATCGTTCATCCGTTGTTTTTTTGTTGCTAAATTATTCTATAGACTTAATAGATTACAATGACTTGCAAATTGGCTACCTTTTCTGAACGTCATTGGAGTATCAGCCATATTTATATGGAGTTTAGGTCCATTGTATTTAGCAGTTATGCCTGTAGTTAGTTGATATATAATGATCCAGTTCATAATAAATGTATGTGGGTCACATCTATAATAAAAATTAATGGCTAGTTGTGGGAGTTATGGTTGTTTTCATGAGGAAAAGTATCAATGGATGCTTATTTACAGTATGCCTTGACTCCCAAGGTCACTCGTACTTGGGCGAGTAACTCGGTCTCGTGTGAGGCCGAGTTTCCCCAAATTGGGTGTGCAATTCGGGGATGTAAAACAAATTCTAAAAAGTTCAAAAAAATTTGGATTGTTTGATAATTTTTTTGTACATGATTTGGATGTATTTGGTAAAGATTGGTGAGTGTTTTTTTTACTATAATCACTATTTTTATATTTTCCTTTTTTTTGGAATTTTTTTATAATGTCCCAAACCGTGAATTGGTTGTTGTAAAATCCATTTTTTTCTCTAATTTTTTTTTTTTTAAACTTTTTAAAGTTGTTTTAGTTTTTAATTTACTTTTACTACAAGTTTTTTATTTTTTTCAATTTTTTTTATTTAATTTTTAGGGCCAATAGGCCCTATGCTGGACTCAGCGGAATCCTGAGGACTCAGCTGAGTAACTTGCCTCGGCGAGGGGGCGAGTCCCAGCACTCTGCTTATTTCTAATCTTTGGGCTTTTCATTTCATGGGGCTTGCAGTTTAGGACCCCTAATATGGTAAAACTTACAAGGTTGCTAGTTATAGTGAAGAGCACGAGTTCTGGCACACTGCTTATTTCTAATCACTTGGGTTCTCATTTCATGGGGCTTGCTGTTTAGGACGCCTAATGCAGTAAAATTTACAAGGATGCTAGTTATAGTGAAGAGCATGACACAATTCAAGCGTATTTACCAGTGCTACTCTAGTTAGATTAGCTGATGTGCTAAATAGGGCACTTGGATGGGCGAAATTATATTTGTACACCTATTGTGAGCTTACCTGTTGATGTAGGACCCATGGGGCTTGGCTTTTAATTGAGTGTGACATGTTAGATCAGCTTAAAATATATCTGGGACAGCAGGGTATTTGGCAGAGGCACCTGCCTCACCAATGACCAACACCTTACCAGTCCTGATTAGTCTAACATTAAGTTACCTCTAGTACTCCCTATCACTGAGAACTACAATCACCTAGATGTTTGCTCCTAGACCAGAGGTCTCGTCACTCATTTCAATTAAGGAAAATGGAAAGACTAAAAATGCAAACCTCCAATCCTGAGCACATTGAAGAAATAGAATTGTATGGTAGTTTGTATGGATGTACGTTTCTGTGTCTGTATGTAGAGCTACACATGTACAGATGTATGTATTTATATTGCATGCACATATGCATGTAACAAATCACATTTATGTCTTGATATGTGATAATGTAAGCTGTAGCTTTGCCGCACACACTCTAGGCTTCAAGTGTCCAAGCATTTTCTTCTAGTCATGTTATCTTCCCATTTCCTCACAACAATGCAGTTCATTTCTGGGCTCCAACTTTTAAATGGGGCATCAGCTTGGCCAACGTTGCGGACTTTTCAAAGCCACCTGAGAAAATATCCTATCCTCAACAAATAGGTTTGTACTTGATATTTATAAATTTGTAATCTTTGTTTTCTAGATGCTATTGTGGCGGGGTTACATTTGGATAAGTAAATATTTACTCGTGCAGCGGTTGCATGCACGGGGGTTATCTGGTCAAGATACAGCACAATTATTATCCCGGTACATCTTCTTCTTTTCTTATTGTATGTTTTCAAGATATTGGCTTGTAGGTTTCTCCAACTTTCATGCGCAATCTGGCAATTTTTTGTATCTTCTACAAAATCCTACTTAAAATGGTGAACCATCTGTAATTGAATCATTCTTGCAAATCCTTGTATATTTACTGGATGTTGTGAATGATGTGTTTTGTACATCTTGCCATCTCTTGCGATTCTATAATTAGCAGGTTAAATTGCATGGGTAAAGTTCAAACAATTTTGCATCTTTACTATTTCCTTGTAGAGGTTGCATCCTCTTGGAGATATCAGATCTATGATGTTAAAACTACGAATGTTATTTTTTGTTCTACTTTGGTAGCGAAGTAATTAGTCTCATGGTTGTAACTTGGAAATGGTGATGAATATGGGGACATCTGCAACTATAGCTTTTGTTTGAGAACCTTTGTAGTATTTGTAATTTTAATTTTTTGTAGGCGATTATTGATTCTCGAAACAAGTCTTTAGCTGTCAGCACATAGTCATATATGGTGAAATTTTCATCAATTTTTAAAATGAAATTAAGTATGATAAATTGTTTACAAGAAAAATTTGACGCTTAGGCCCTTTCTACAATGTCTAAGAATTTACAATCCAAATAGATTTTACACAAATACTCCAGTATAATGGTTTTGTAGTTTGGCAGTGGGATACCTGGGTATAGTCATTAATGATTTTGGATGAAAGAAAGTGGGTATACATCTGTTCTGAACATATACACTGTTCACATGATTAAATGAATGGATAAGGCTAAAACATCAAGTAGAAGTGGCCAAGTGATAGCAAGTTAGCAACTTTTTGTTAGTCATGGGTTCAAATAACATAAGAAGCATGGTTCCAAAGCAGGAATGCTACCCCTAAAAAGAGTTGGTGGAGCCATGTTGCTTTGCCTCTATGCTTTTCCTCGCTCTGCTTTCTTCTTTTCCTTAAATCATCAAAATGTTTAAACTAGTGTTTAAAAACACGCCGAGTCGAACCGGACTCGCCCGGTTCGACTCGGGAATCGCCATGGACGGATCAAATCGGCGAAATAAACGGGAATCGTCCGGTTCTAGAGAGAACCGGACGATTCTGCACAGTGACTCGCCGATTCACTGTACGGAATCGGTGAGTCCGTACAGTGAATCAGCGAGTCCTGTACAGTATTTTTTTTTTTTTTTTTTTTGTTTTTGTTTTTTGTTTTTTTTGTTTTTTGTTTTTTTTTTTTGTTTTTTTGTTTTTTTTTTTGTTTTTTTTGTTTTTTTTTTTTGTTAATCCATGATAGTATTTTTTGTAATACTTGATCTATTTTTTGTAATCCATGATCG
>NW_006495778.1:2334944-2358550 GCF_000471905.2 Amborella trichopoda | reverse complement strand
GTTTGGAAAATAAAATAAAATCTCATAGTCTCTGACTAATCCATTTGGCAGCCTTCACCGCAAAGGAAGTGCCCTATTAGCTGAACTTATAACATTTAAATAACTCCTTTCATGATCAGTCAGTTATTTAATGCAACCACGTCTTGGTTGTTCCGCATTGTTTGGTTCTTCCCCCAAACCCCCCCTGGCTATTAAGAAAATGTTGGTTCTCCATATGGGGCTTAAAATCCACGGAGTAATCTTATATGATATACAATGTGATAGCAAAGAGATTAAGAAAATGGTCTCAGGTCCCTCTCCCAAACTTACAACTCAAAAAAATTATGAAGTGGTTACATTTAAGCTGCATCATGGGAGCTCACCATTCTTTACACGGCTAAGGACTGTAATTATTTATAATTATTCAAGCATTATGGTGTTTTTTATATAACAAGTGATCTGAGAAACCCGAACACTAGAATATTCTTTTTCTTTTTCTTGCTAACTTTTGGATAACGATGCCTTTTCATGTTTTGTACTGAGTAGAAAGATTTATTAAGCGAGTCAGCTTGAGAACAGCCTTTAAAAACATGGAACCAAGAAGTGAGCGGGTCCAAGTCAGCTAAGTCTTGAGCTTGAGCGGTCAAGACTCGGACCAGCATCAACGTTTTTTTTAGAAGTCTTGGACAGATTCAGCAAGACTCTGGCATGTTTGTTCAAGACTCGGCCATGACTCGGGTTACCTGAGTCAGGTTTATCCTGAACCGTTGGATGCCAGTTATGAGTGATTTGGGTGAGTGAAAGTTGGACTTGTCCAGAGTGGTTGAGTATTCAAACAATTCTTAAGAACATAAATTGCTATTTTGTTCGACAGATTCATAAACAAGCTTCTCCTCATAAAAACATAAACAAATTTTTTATGCTATGTGGAAGATTCTATTCTTGTTGTATAATTAGGCCCGATTTGGATGGCTGTGGTTTCGTTTGGCCATTCAAGTGGGGGCCAACAAATCCCCACAGGACTATCTTTTGATGCTATAATTTCTGATTTCTTTTGAAACATCATGGTCTTATCATAGGTTTATTGCTTTTGTACTTCTTATCAGCGTGAATCTTTATTGCAAATGATTTGCCTAGCAAGCGGGTCAGTACTTCTGATATATCAATTTTTGGAAATATATCTCCAACTAGTTTTTCTCAGAAACTAGGATGTTTAGCCCTGGTTAAAAATTCTTCTAATTCTTTATCATTAGTAACTCTCATTGGGAAAAATTGGGGCCCATCTACAGTTCGCATGCTGCCTGAGAAATTTGGTGCGACTATTACAAAGACCAAAGTGGAAGGCTTTGATTAGGTGCTCCTTCTGTCTCTAATCTGCAATGAAACTAAATTATCTATTGCTAGGGAAGTGCTCCATGATCCGAAGGATGTGGAGATATCATACATCACTGGATTTGAACTTCCAAATGACATACACCTAGAATAGATCTGGCAGATCAAAATAGTTGGATACTTGGATTGATGTCTTAACCATTTCGTTTACCTTTTGGTGCATTCCTTTTGGAAGGCATATGATTGTTATGTATTCTAAGGTCTCATCTCCTTGGTGGGCATTTTTGGTGATGACTTGAACGTGCCTTTGGATGCCATTTTAGACCCCCATTTAGGTTGACACTCACTCAAGAAATGCAGCCCGTATTTGTTTGAGATAAAATCTGAAAGTGCCAGGTTTTATTCCACTTGCAAAACAACTGCATTTTCGTCTTATGTTAAACATGTATTGACCAAAACATGTGTTGCAGCCAAACTAGTGATAGATTAAGGCTTAGTTATCGATAAGTGTAGATGGTTGCTTGGGCACTTGATTTACTTTTTCATTTGAATGTTAACTTGGGAACTTGATAGAAATGGAACTGTAAATGTCATGTTACGGCAACCCTCTACCTGACCACTTGGGCCTAGAGGTCATTCCCTTGGGAAGTTGGATTTATGCTATTTGAATTCAATGTCCACATTGTTTGGTTCTTGCTTATGTATGTTTTTATTTTGATGATCTAAATATCTATTTCTTCTTTTTATAATTGTTTTAATATTTAACTCTGCCGTAGCCTGTCCCAAGCCCAGATAAAAGAGTTGTGTTAGATAGGCAGTCAGCATAAAACTTTACTACATATTTTCATGGATCCTGAACCTATTAGCCCACCCCTAATAGTTGGGACAAGACTCGGATGATGATGGATGTGTTCATAGATCAAGAATTCTGATCGAGCAAAATCTACATGGGGAATTTAAGCTTTTGTTTCCACATAGGTGGTCCCGTAGAATGCGGAAAAGTAGTTTTGTGGAGATGGCTGATTATAAAAACCAAATTTGTCAAGTAGATTTGGCCCCTGTTTGGACAGACCAAAGTTTTGGAATGTTATCCTCTTATCCTCCCCCCATTTAGGAGTGAAAATGGGCCCAGCTTGGTCTGCCCTGGGTGTTGGACTTTGTTGACCCTTCTTATTAAGAAAACACTGCCAAAATGCCTGCAGCTCTGGAAGAAAAGACATGTTTTTCACTTATATAGGAAATCGGCTTCACTGATGGAGTTGTTTCGCCATTGAAGTTGGTTTTAAAGTGACATTCTACTCATGGGTTTGCTGATGTACAGTTTTTGGTAGTGCTGATACCTTTATTTTTTTGCAGACTACACTAATATCGTCAACACATCTATTTATTATTGTGTAAACACTAATTTCAGGCATTGATGTTTAAAGAAGGTTTCTTTCCACACTGAGAACAATATGGGCAGCATATATGATTCAAGACAGGATATTGTTGAAACAAAATAGTTGCACCAATTATATTGTAATGTACTGTGTATCATGGTCCTTGAATACATGTGTTTGCCTTGATTTAACTCATGTTTGTAGAAGATAGAGTGACACTATGAAATTGGTCGCTTCCCTCCTTGAGTACCTTTATGCATTATTTTTATTTTGTTTGACTTGTAAAACATTATCAGTCCTGACTAATATATTCCTTTCAATCATCATGCTGAAATTGCAGAAAAACTGGAACCTTTTCAGCGTAAATGTTGCAATGGCTGGGACAGGCCTTTATCAACTTTCACGCAAAATACGGTAAATTCTTATGAATATTTATCTATAGGAAATTGACACACTTGCGAACAAGCACACTCACACACTCATGCATGTAGACACACACACACACACACAACACACCCACACGCACGCACGCACACACACACACACACACACATATATATATATATATAATTTACAACTCAACCCTTCAAAATATAAAAAGTTAATGTTAGAATGAGTTGTAAGGGGCAGATTTATTAATGATAAAGTTTCCCATATATGTAAATATTACTAAAAGATGAACGGTATTTTTGTCATCTTCTTAAGAGGTAAAGTTCAAATTTTTAGTAAAAGACAAGGGTATTCTACAAATAAAGTTTCTGCACATAACTTCTAAAATACCTTTGTACTTATGTAATAATTTCAAGTTTACCCTTAATGATTAAGTTACCTATTAAAATAATTTTTTAAACAAAAAATAATGATAATTTATGATAAATACACTCATCACCTCAAAATACAAAGTGTTGGTCCGGCATTTGGATATGATGGATCTCCCACCCCGGCTTCTCTTGCCTCTTCTATTTCTACCTTTGCTACTTTAATGAAACCTTGTATCTAGGAGGGGTGATGGCTTTGGATCTATAAGCTATGGAGCTTAAAATGGGTTGCGATTGATGTATTTTTCATAAAACCAATTTCTTTTTGTTTTAAAAATTAATTTTTTATAGTTAATTTAATCATTAAGTAAAGTTAAATTTGACATGTTAATAAACAATGGCATTTATGGAAATTAGTGTCCTGAAACGTTTTTCTAGAATCCCTTATCCTTTAATAAAATTTTCTATTATACCCTTATAAAGATGACAAAAGTACCCCCCTTGTCTTTTAGTAATAAGTGTATATACACTCTTACTTAATAAACACGTTACTACAAAAGTAACTTTTTTCAAAGAGAACCTATATAATTAGGAAATCCACCCCTTGCAACACATTCAAACATTAACTTTTGTATTTTCAAGGGTTGTTATATATATATTGGGCAAGATTTTCATAAGGTTGCAACCATAAATGATCAAAGTGCACCTTCAAAGCTTGTCCTAAGATGCAATTTTACTGTCAAATTTTTTTTGAATGGCCCAAGAATCTTTTTTCATGATAAAATTTTAACCTCAAAAAATGATTCAAGTTAAGCAGATCTATAAGAGCATGAAAGTCTTGAAAATGGACGGTCTAGATAATGTATTATAAGATGTACTATTTTTGGGTCTTGAAATCTTTTTTTTTTCCCTATCCATACACTCGATGTCAAGAAGACCAATTAGATGGTTTTCTAATGTCATAATAGCCTTTTCAAATGGAGTTTTGAGGTGCACCTGAATTCTACAATTTAAGGTGTTAACCTTATATAATTTTTTTCCATATATATAATACAATGGGACCATTTACTTTTGATACAAGGAGGTCACAATCATCGTTGACCGTTCGATTTGAAATCCGGTGGTTGAGGATGAACCATTGTTTGGGCACAAAATTCTAAATAAAATTTTTCGACTGTTGTGACATACTCTCACTATTGAATTTCACATCAGAAATCCAATGGCCAAAAGTGATTGTGACCTCCGTATAAAAAAAATAAATGGATTTATAGTATATATATATGATAAGTTTTGGCAAAAGTTTACGTTAGCTGCTTACTTAACACAACCCAACTTTTTTACCCGAGCATGGGACGGATTAAGGGAAAGTTTAATATGGAGTACCTCGAAATTTGATTCGGCGGGTGTTGGAAAAGAAAAGGGTCTTCAGACACTACATCGACTTGGTGAGAGATATGTATGATGGAGCGTTAACTAGTGTAAGAACAACTAGTGGAGAGACGAGTGAGTTTTCAATGACAATAGGTTTACATCAAGGGTCAGCATTGAGCCTGTACTTCTTTGTCTTAGTTATGGACGACTTAACTAGGCACCTGCAAGATGAGGTACTGTGGTTCATGTTAGTCGCAAATGACATAGTTTTGATCGATGAAACTTGAAACGACGTCAACAAAAAGTTAGAACTTTGGAGGGATGCTTTAAAATCCAAAGATTAGCTGAACTAAGACAGAGTATGTGGAATACAAGTCTAATAATAATGGGAGTAGAGATGAGGAAGTAGTTAAGATTGGTGTCCAGGAAGTACAAAAAAGACCGCACTTTTGATTTATTGGGTCGATAATCCAGGAAAATGGAGAGATGGAGGTAGATGTCGTGCATAGAATTCGAGCTCGTTGGGCGAAGTGGAGATTTTCAACCGGAATTTTATGTGATCACCACATACCAATAAAGACCAGCTTTGCTCTACGGGGCGGAATGTTGGGCAGACACAAAACAATATACCCATAGAATGAATGAGTGTAGCAGAGATGAGGACGTTGAGATGGATGAGTGGCAAGTCAAGAAAGGATAGAATTCAAAATGAATCCATTCGGGAGAATTTAGGTACGGCACCACTAGGCGATAAGATGAGAGAGAGTAAACTTAGGTAAGATGAGAGAGAGTAGACTTAGGTGGCCGGGCCATGTGTGGCGTTGATCAAGTACAGCACCTGTTAGGAGGTGCGAGTTAGTTCAAATAGAATGACTGAAAAGGGCAAGGGGTAGGCCTAAAAGGACGTGGTTGGAAGTGGTTCGAAAAGATATGGGGACTTATGACCTTACTGAGGGTAACCTTTAATAAAATAGAATGGTGGACCAAGATTCGTGTGGCTGACTCTAGTTAGTTGGAAAAAGGCTATGATGAGGATAGTGATGATAGTATAAATATATATATGGGTTATTCTAAAATATACTATACTAATAGTGAACTTAGCATTTAATACTCCAAAATTTCTGACATCAAATGCCCTAATAAATATAAAAAAGTATATCAACAATGGCTAACTTGAAATTTTGAGAAGCGTATTTTTGTAATTGTAACTTACCTTTCAAGTCCAATATCATTCAAAAAATCAAAGAATTTTTTTGAATTTGAAATTGAGTTTTAGAGGGATTTAAAAAGATCAAAATACCCTTTTAAAAATACATGAAATATTTATAGTAAAAAGTTCTTTTTATCATCTAAAGGGTATTTTATAGTAAAAAATTTGGGAGTACTAAGTTCTAGGTTCTCCATTAGACCATGATATATATATATACACATCCCACCATTTTATATATACATGTCTTCCTAGTTTGGGAATGTAGTCCCAATTATTTGTATAATTTGGGAGTACTAAGTTCTAGGTTCACCATTAGACGATGATATATATATATATACATCCCACCATTTTATGTATACCTGTCTTCCCAGTTTGGGAATGTATTCCCAATTATTTGTATAATTATCCGATATTTGGTAGGACCATTTCATGATCCATGGTATTTGATATAATGCCATGAAATACTTATGGAGATCTATTCTTGTATCATTATTATTATATTAAGCAAATTTCCTCTTAGAGGCTTGTATTTTTGGCGGTAGTATTTCGGTTCCTGATCCTCGTAGTTGGAACCAGTTTTTGAACCAATTTGGAAATTCCCCAATCACTGGTATTTTTATTTGAAGGAACCATGTATGGGAGTTATTGTTATTTTGGAAGGCAAAAACTTTATGCCATGCTTCAACATGCTCAGCATATCGAAAGTATTTGTTATTAAATCCTTTTGTCTGCAACCTTCTTGGTTTTACTGGATCCATACCCCAGTCCTTATATGATATTATTTTGAGGATCTGGAACTTGGAGTATGCAATTATATTAGTATTTTCCTTATAAAAATGGATCATTGTTATTGATCCGGTTTCCAAGAGGATGGCCTCATACCATTCTTGCGTTTTATTATTATTGGAGGGGTGTAAATGATTATCGAAATAGATATTTGTTATTTCATATGGATCTTTATCTTTATGAATATCATCTATTATTATTTCAGCTATAAAAGTGGTTTCTATGAACCTGTATTTTCCTTCTCCTGAGGTATTAGGTATTGATATTGGCTCAGGAGAGAATACTATTTTCTTATGCTTGCTTTCTAACTAATGGATTTGGGGTTATAGGAGAGGTCATTAAGGTCTTGTCTAATGCTGGAACTATTTCCATTTTCCCTGTCCCCTTGTTTGGTATTACTCTTCTGTCCCTGTCCCCCCTGCAAAACTTCACGGGTTAAAAAGTCAGGAGGATAATTTGTATTTCCTTTAATATGCTCAATTTCAAATTCAAAGGAGGATAATATACTTTGCCATCGTGCAAAAATCTGCTTTGAGATAAGGTGCTTGACATCTTTATTAAGAATATCTTTTGCGGACTTACAATCAGCGCGTATGAGAAATTTTTGAATTAGAAGGTCACTTTGAAACTTGGTAACGCAATGGACAATGGCCAAAACTTCCTTTTTAACTGTAGAGTAATTTTGTTGTGTTTGGTTCCATGCTCGTGAGGTGAAACAAACTAATTGTTCTATTTTTGAAATTTTTTGCTGCAATATACCTCCTAATCCTATTTTTGAAGCATCGCATTCAATTATCTTGAATGCAGTAGGATTGGATAGTGTAAGAGAGGGTAATTCCCTGGCTTTAATTTTTATTTTCTTAACAGCCAAAGTATGCTCATTTGTCTACTTTGGTGGATTCTTTTTTAACCTTTGAAATAAAAGTTTAGCATCAATGGCTAGATGTTTATAAAAATCGGCAATGTAATTAAGACATCCCAAAAATCTTTGAAGTTCAGTTTTATCTAGAATAATATGTGGAAATTTATCAGAAAACTCAATTGCCCTATCTATTGGGATTATACTGCCTTGGAAGATATTATGTCCTAGAAATCTTATTTTTGTTTGGAAGAGGCTAATTTTTCTAGCCGAGACTACCAGTCCTGCAACTTTTATTGCTTTGATGAAATATTTATGTGTTTGAAATGCTGCTCAATACTTTCAGAGAATATTAGGACATCATCTATATAGACAATCATAAATTTCATACAAGGATTGAAAATATCATTCATAATATTTTGAAATTCAGAAGGAGCATTTTTAAGTCCAAAGGGCATCACATTCCAACCATATTGTCCAAAAGGGACATTAAAGGCAGTTTTATATTTATCTTGTTCAACAATCTGAATCTGCCAGTATCCCGATTTTAAATCAAATTTGGAAAAGATGCAAGCATTTACAAGTCTATCAAGCAAATCCTTTTTATTGGGAATAGGTATCTTATCCACTTTAAAACTTTATTAAAGGGTTTATAATTTATTACCAAGTGTGGAGCCCCTCTTTCTTTCTCAGAAGCCTTTTCTACGTAGAATGCTGAGCAACTCCATGGAGAAGAACTTTTCCTAATAAGCTGTTTCTGTAACAAATCATCAATTTCCTTTTTGCATATTTCTAAAAGTCGAGGATTCATTTGTATTGGTCTTACTTTGGTAGGTATTTTATCTTCATGGAAATCTGCTTCATATGGTAAACTTACAATATGTCTTTTCTTATTCCAAAAGGCATTTGGTAATTCTGCACAAATTTCGTTTTCTATTTTTCTTCTAATATCTTTAATAAGTTTTTTATTCTCAGGATTAGAAAGCTTCTCTTCAACTAGTTTGTATTTTAGCTCTTCTTTAAGATGATACATAAATTTTTCTTTATTGGATATTGTTTCTTTAATATTATTGACTTCTCGGATTTTAGGTTTGTCAATAAATTCAAATTTTACCTTGTGGCCTTCTATATTCGCTTCAATCCCTGAACTGTCCATTTTTAATGAGTATAATAGGTTCAAGAATGGAGTTCCAAGTATTACGAATTGGCTTAGTCCTTTTACCATAATAAATGACATTTCAAAACAATTTCCATTATTGCAGACTGCAGTATTAGAAAGTTTATAATTTATAATTAATCTACTTCCATCTGCTGTATTTAATATTTGAGTTGTTTTTCTAAAATATTTTGTGGGGACCAATCCTTCATTTATACAATTTAGGTCCGCACCTGAATCTATTAATGGTAAGGTTTGGAAATTGTATTCTTTATGGACTATTATTCTTATTAATGTAAACCATTTTTGCGTAATCACTTTATCAAGTAAGTTTATATAATTATCAGTCTGTATAGTACTAGAGGATCCTGGTTCCTCATTTATAGGGGATAGAGGCCTTTTATAATTATTTACAATGTTATCAAATTCTAATTCCTCATCTGTATTAGATGTATTTTGCAGGTTGGATGCTAGTTCTAAAACCTGTATCCTATTTTTTAGATTTATTAATTCATTTCGTACCTCATTTATTTCATGCTTTAATTCAGATATAGATGGTTCTTTTTTATCATTATTTTTATTTTCAACTCTTTTAAGGATTTTTGCAAAGCTATAATCCCCTTGAGTTCTAACAAGAGGAGAGGGTTTCTTATTTGTTTTAACTATTTGAATATATTGAATTAAGGCTTCTCTTTTTACCTCTGGATCTGTTATTTTGTCTATTATATCAGTGATCGAATTTTCTTCTTTGGAGAGTGTATTACAGAAGCAATTATTATTTTCATCCTCTGAGTCTGAACTACTAATTATTAAATTTTCATCTTCTATTTCTCCAACAAGTGGTTCAGTATCAGAACTTAATGAACTATCATCCGATTCTTCATCTATCTGTAATATTTGATACAGCTGGCTTCTGATATTTTCTTCTATTTGTATGACATTTATTTTCTTTTTTATTCGGCATTTATTCTTATAATGCCCTACTTTACCACAGTTATAACAAACATGCATTTTCCTTTTTCCTTTAGATTTCTTAAACTTATTTCTAGGAGAAACTTTCTTAGGAAATTTTTCTTTGGCACTACTTATATGGTTAGATTTATATCTTCTATTTTTATACTTCTTTCTATCAGTATCTTTGGCTATAGGCTGAGTATTGTATCCAAATTGCTAACAAAAGTCACCCAATTCCTTTTTGCCTGTCATTTTTTGTTTTTCTAAGTGTTTCTTTAACTTTAGGTCTTTGCAGAGAGCAAAACCTTTCGAACATATTTCCGTAGACAATTTTCTTAATGTATATAAGGAGTATGGGATTATTCCTCCGTATTTATTTTTCAATCTTGTTTTGACTTTCTCAGCAAAAAGATGGGGTAATCCAGCAATAAAGGTTTCTTTCCAGTGGTCTGATTTACTATCTTCCCTGGAAAGGAGCCGAAAAAAGAATATATCTTTATACCATTTATAATGAGACAATGTTGGGCATCTTAGGTTGGAGAGAAGGTCTTTTGATCTAACATCAAGTAAAGCGGTATTTCCTACAAAATGGAGAGTTATTGTATGTATCAGGATATTAACTGCATCACTTTCACTATTAGGTATATCTTGACCAAATTCATTTTTTACTGTCCATTGCTTTGTGGCAGCCAGTATTTCTCGTTTGGTTGTTTCGTTTATATGAAAATCTCACTTTCCTCTTAACCATCCAGTAAAACCGCAGATGATGGCTTTAGCTATTTCCTGATCATGATTTCCACTTATTTTGCACGCTGTTGTGTACATAGTCATATATTTCATTACATCAAGTATTTGGTGATCAGACATTCCATCTATATTTCAGTTGACTATTGTTCTTCCTAAGTAGGATACGGTGCTAGTAATCAAGTCTTCTTCAAACTGGATGTCCACAGGAGTTGGTCTTGGGTAATACGTCCTGGTTTGAGACGTTGGTCTTACTTTTCTCCCGTAATCTATTCTATTTATCTCAGGTTCCTTTATTTTGAAGGCTTCTTCGATTTGTTGTATTTCACTATTACTTAGGTTTTCTTCTTGTAATACCATTGCCTCCTGTTCAACAGTTATTCCTTTTCCTTTTGTGCTTAGTTTAGCTAGTTTTTTTACTAATTCATCTATTAATTCTTTATTGTCTTCCTTCTTTTTTATTCCTTGTAAACTGAACTGCTCTTTACTAAGTTCTGGAGGTGGTTTGAACATTAAGGCTTTTTTCCTATTTGTCTCAGTTGTCTTAACTAGAGATATATTTTGAGGTTTACAGACTATATTTTCTATTCTCGTCTTCTTTTGGGATTATTTTATAAGGAGAGGTTTTAGTTTTTGGTTTCTCTTTTAATGCCCCTTTTAACTGAAGACTTTTCTCAGGAGGGTGTATACTTTGTATTTCTTCTCTTTCAGTAGTATGAAAGGTTTGATATTGATTTTCTATGGTATTAAGACCAAAATCTGGGATTGGGATATCTTTTTCCTTTAAAGTAGGTCTTAACCAGTCAAAAAATCCTATATTTTGTTTATTTTTCTTTATAAACTTATTGAATCTTTTGTGAAGAGCGTTTAGCAATTCTTGAAGAAATTCGACTAGATACCAATCACGGATTTCTTTATTATCATTAGATAGGTAATCATTCTTAAGCTCTTTTATATCTATTTTAAATTTTTCTTCTTTTTGAACGGTAAGAATATTAAAATCCAAATCAGAAGGTGTAGGTTCATTATCAGATGAGTTGGGTTCATATATCCTGTATACCGGTCTATGGATATTATTATTTGTCCTTGTTAGTCCATCTAGTATAGGTCTTTGTGGTATAGACGAGGTAGAGTGCCTAGAGGGTATCGAAAACCTATTTGGTACGTGAGGGGATCTTTCAGATAGATTTATCCTAGTTCTCCTATTTGTATTAAATTGTATTTCTACATCTCCATCTGGATATTCAATGATTTGGTCTTGTTCACTATTAATTGGGACTCTAGACTGTTGGTTTTCACAATGTAAGGACCAATTTTCAGGAAGTGTTATTTGGGACCAACTTATAGATTTGGGTATGACTGTATATGAGTTTTCCATATTTGTTTGAAAGAACACAGTTTGTCCCTTAGTGTCCATTTGGAGGGCATTAGGACATAAAGTGTTCATAACTTTATAGCATATTATGTATACTAAAGCAACATTTTGTGATCCAGGGTTCATATCAAACCCTTGGGTTTTTATATTCAGGGTAAGGGCCTTTAATAGGTTAGGGTCTGCTAAAGAAACTGAAAAGTTTGGAAAGCAATTAAAATATATAGGTCCATTACAAAGGGTAGATTCTATTATTCCTAGCAGGGAATCTGAGAATTTATTATGACGGTCATCTCTTAAACATAAGAGGACAGAATTATTTAATCCTAGTCGTGTTAGAGGTTTTATTGCTTTTGAATAAGACCTATATGCAAATACCTATAATCTTTAGATTTATGATTTTGTATCATTCTATTTGAGAGTAGTTGGAAACTTTCTTGTTCGTTTGTAATTGATATATTTTGTTCTACTGTTTTGATGGCATAACTGGATTTAAACTCGAAAGTTCCTTTTTTATATATTTCAGTTATGGGTACTTTAGAAATATTCCAATTTTAAATTTGCTTTTTTATGTTGTTTATGGTTATTTCTTCTTTATTTTTTACTCGTAATGTACTGTTAGATGAATATGTTGTTCTATTGGATAGGGTCCTTATAAAATTTGCCATTTCAGTACAATGGTTGAATACTGAGTCAGTCGAAAACAGTCCCCGTGCCTTTTTCATGGCTCTCTCTGGCCTTTTTTCGACAGTACGGGTCACGACGACTTGTTAGTTTCAATCTCTGATTTTCTGAATGGAAAATTGTATTAAGTTCTTAACTTCTACCGTTCACCACTGTAAAACTATTGGCTCTGATACCAATTAAAGCCAAGATCTATTTGGATTATTTTGATTAACTATATTCAAATATTACAATGAAATTTATTAATGATTAGTACACAAATTTTTCGAGTAAATAAACAATTAAACAAATAAGCAATAAAAAGGGAGATATATCAATGACGAACCAAGTAACATATGTAGGATTCCGAACTTTTAAACAGAATATTATTTTAACTTGCATAGGGTAAAACAGACATTCACGTATGATGCTAGTAATAAAACAGTATGCTCACATAAGACACTTGCAATAACTTGAAAATATGTTCCACTTCTCTGGGCAGTATCTTTGTAGAGTGTTCAGGTTACAAATCACACATTAACAAACTTTACAATCTCTCGAAAAGAACCTTGGTGTGGCTAGACACACCTTCTGATATACAGCAAATAGAAAATAAAAAAGAGAAAGAGTATCTGAGAATGACAAGGAGAGTTACAGAGTAACAGCCAGGGCAATAGTGAGGTATCAGAGAGAGCAGAATAGAGTGATAACAGAGTGTCGGAGAGTTGTAGTGAGTAGAGAGTTGAGGAGAGAAATGATAGAAAACAAAGAGGGTTGCGGTGAAGAGCGGAAAGGGCAGAGCAGAGAGAAGAGGCCTAAGAAGCTTGTTGAGAGAGAGATTGCTAAGAGAAGTTGCTGAAAGAGAGAGCTTGTAAGAGAAAGCTAAGTGAGAGTCGTGAGATATCTGTGGAAGAGAAAGAGAGACTGTAGAGAAGGAAGAGATCTGAGAGAGATCTGAGAGGTCTGAGATAGCTTGAAGAGCAGAGCGGAGAGAGTAGCAGAGATGGTTGAGATAGAGTGGAGCTATGATGGCTGAGGGAGAGTGGAGTTATAATGGGTGAGAGAGACCTGAGGGAGCTTGAAGAGCAGAGTGGAGAGAGTAGCAGAGAAGAGCAAGAGAGCAGAGCAGAGAGAAGACCACTGGGGGAGAGCACTCGAGATGCCTTAGTTTCACCTCCTCCTCCCCTTTTGTAGGCATCGGACCCCAAAGTTTATTAAATTTGCTTCATAAAGGATGCTAGCTCAAAAGGCATGAGGTGACCCAAAAGTTGTCGGCAGTACAGTAAAAGGTGAACAGTGACATCTTGAGGTGACAAAAAGTTGTCGACAGCACAGTAAAAGGTGAACAGTGACATCTTGAGGTGACAAAAAGTTGTCGGCAGCACAGTAAAAGGTGAACAGTCACATCTCGAGGTGACAAAAAGTTGTCGGCAGCACAGTAAAAGGTGAACAGTGACATCTTGAGGTGACAAAAGTTATCGGCAGCATTATTGGTATGTCGGCAGCATTATTGGTATCAAAAAGTTTGGCCCGTCCCTGTATTAGCCTGGCTTAGGTTTGGGATAATCTGAATTCACAGGCCTCGTTCTCTTGGGCAGAATCCTCTTCTTTTTGTGTGGACGTGGACTTAGCTTCTTCTTCTTCATCAAAAAGTTGTAGTAGTTTTTTCTTCAATTCTTCTTTGGTAGCCATGGGATTTTGCTGACTCATTCTGTTTATATAGTCGGTCATGTTATTAACTCTTGCTTCAGGTGGTGAGATTGGTACCTTCTTCATTTTATATTTCTGGATCAAGGGATTATGCCCAAGAGAATGAGGGCTGTGAATTCAGATTATCCCAAACCTAAGCCAGGCCAATACAGGGACAGGCCAAACTTTTTGATACCAATAATGTTCCCGACATACCAATATACATACCAATAATGCTGCCGACAACGTTTTGCCACCTTAATATGTCACTGTTCACCTTTTACTATGCTGCCGACAACTTTTTGTCACCTCAAGATGTCACTGTTCACCTTTTACTGTGCTGCCGACAACTTCTTGTCGCCTCAAGATGTCACTGTTCACCTTTTATTGTGCTGCCGACAACTTTTGGGTCACCTCATGCCTTTTGAGCTGGCATCCTTTATGAAGAAATTTAATAAACTTTGGGGTCCGATGCTTACAAAAGGGGAGGAGGTGAAGCTAAGGCATCTCGAGTGCTCTCCCCCAGTGCTCTTCTCTCTGCTCTGCTCTCTTGCTCTTCTCTGCTACTCTCTCTACTCTGCTCTTCAAGCTCCCTTAGGTCTCTCTCACCCATTATAACTCCACTCTCCCTCAGCCATCATAGCTCCACTCTATCTCAACCATCTCTGCTACTCTCTCCGCTCTGCTCTTCAAGCTATCTCAAACCTCTCAGATATCTCTTCCTTCTCTGCAGTCTCTCTTTCTCTTCCATAGATATCTCACGACTCTCTCTTACAAGCTCTCTCTTTCAGCAACTTCTCTTAGCAATCTCTCTCTCAACAAGCTTCTTAGGCCTCTTCTCCCTGCTCTGCTCTCTTCGCTTTTCACTGCAACTCTCGGACACTCTGTTATCACTCGGCTACCACTCTATTACAATTTTGTTACCTCTCTGGTATCTCACTATTGCCCTAACTGTTACTCTGTAACTCTCCGTGTCATTCTCGGATTCTCTTTCTCTTTCTTATTTTTCTATTTGCTGCCCCTTTCTCTTTCTTATTTTTCTATTTGTTGTATATAGGGTGGTGTGTCTAGCCACTCTGAGGTTCTTTTCGAGAGATTGTCAAGTTTGTTAATGTGTGATTGTAACCTGAACAATCTACCGAGCTATTGCCCAGAGGAGTGAAAAATATTTTCAAGTTATTGCAAGTGTCTTATGTGAGTATACTGTTTTATTGCAAGTGTCTTATGTGAGTATCTGTTTTACCTTATGCAAGTTAAAATAATATTCTGTTTAAAAGTTAGGAATGCTACATATGTTAATTGGTTCAATATTGATATATCTCCCTTTTTATTGCTTATCTGTTTAATTGTTTATTTACTCGTAAAATTTGTGTACTAATCATTAATATATTTCATTGTAATATTTGAATATAGTTGATCACAATAGATCTTGGCTTTAAATGGTATCAGAGCCAATAGTTTTACAGTGGTGAATTGTAGTTGAGATACTGTTCTAGAAGTTAAGAACTTAATAAAATTTTCCATTCAAACAATCAGAGATTGAAACTAACAAGTCGTCGTGACCCGTACTGTCGAAAAAAGGCCAGAGAGAGCCGTGAAAAAGGCACGAGGACTGTTTCCGACTGACTCAGTATTCAACCATTGTACTGAAATGGCAAATTCTATTAGGACCCTATCCAATAGAACATCTTCATCTAACCGTACATTACGAATAAAAAATAAAGAAGAAATAACCATAGACAACATAAAAAAGCAAATTTAAAATTGGAATATTTCTAAAGTACCCATAACTGATATATATAAAAAAGGAACTTTCGAGTTTAAATTCAGTTATGCCATCAAAACAGTAGAACAAAGTATATCTATTACAAACGAACAAGAAAGTTTCCAACTACTCTCAAATAGAATGATACAAAATCATAAATCTAAAGATTATAGGTATCCGCATATAGGTCTTATTCAAATAGCAATAAAACCTCTGACACGACTAGGATTAAATAATTATGTTCTCTTATGTTTAAGAGATGACCGTCATAATAAATTCTCAGATTCCCTGCTAGGAATAATAGAATCTAACCTTTGTAATGAACCTATATATTTTAATTGCTTTCCAAACTTTTCAATTTCTTTAGCAGACCCTAACCTATTAAAGGTCCTTACCCTGAATATAAAAACCCAAGGGTTTGATATGAACCTTGGATCACAAAATGTTGCTTTAGGATGCAAAATATGCTATAAAGTTATGAACACTTTATGTCCTAATGCCTTCCAAATGGACACTAAGGGACAAACTATGTTCTTTCAAACAAATATGGAAAAATCAAATACAGTCATACCCAAATCTATAAGTTGGTTCCAAATAACACTTCCTGAAAATTGGTCCTTACATTGTGAGAACCAACAGTCCAGAGTCCCAATTAATAGTGAACTAGACCAAATCATTGAATATCCTGATGGAGATGTAGAAATACAATTTAATACAAATAGGAGAACTAGAATAAATCTATCTGAAGGATCCCCTCGGGTACCAAATAGGCTTTCAAAACCCTATAGGCACTCTACCTCGTCTATACCACAAAGACCTTTACTAGATGGACTAACAAGGACAAATAATAATATCCACAGACCGGTATACAGGATATATGAACCCAGCTCATCTGATAATGAACCTACACCTTCTGATTTGGATTTTAATATTCTTACCGTTCAAAAAGAAGAAAAATTTAAAATAGATATAGAAGGGCTTAAGAATGATTACCTATCTAATGAAAATAAAGAAATCCGTGATTGTTATCTAGTCGAATTTCCTCAAGAATTGCTAGACGCTCTTCACAAAGATTCAATAAGTTTATAAAGAAAAATAAACAAAATATAGGATTTTTTTATTAGTTAAGACCTACTTTAAAAGAAATATCCCAATCATAGATTTTGGTCTTAATACCATAGAAAATCAATATCAAACCTTTCATTCTACTGAAGGAGAAGAAATACAAAGTAAACACCCTCCTGAGAAAAGTCTTCAGTTAAAAGGGGCATTAAAAGAGAAACCAGAAACTAAAGCCTCTCCTTAAAAAATAATCCCAAAAGAGACCGAGCATCATACTCATAAAATAGATGTTATACCTCATATAATTGAACAAAATAACTATACCAATCTCTGCCTCCAAACCATTGGAAAGCAGACAACAAGAATAGAAAATATAGTCTGTAAAGCTCAAAATATATCTCCAGTTAAGATAACCGAGACAAATAGGAAAAAAGCCTTATTATTTAAACCACCTCTAGAACTTAGTAAAGATCAATTCAGTTTACAAGGAATAAAAAAGAAGGAAGAGAATAAAGAATTAATAGATGAATTGGTAGAAAAACTAGCTAAACTAAGCATAAAAGGAATAGCTATTGAACAAGAGGCAATGGTATTACCAGAGGAAAACCTAAGTAATAGTGAAATACAACAAATCGAACAAGCCTTCAAAATAGAGAACCTAAGATAAATAGAATAGATTACGGGAGAAAAGTAAGACCAACTTCTCAAACAAGGATGTATTACCCAAGACCAACTCCTGTGGACATCCAATTTGAAGAAGACTTGATTACTAGCACCGTATCCTACTCAGGAAGAACAATAGTCAACTGGAATATAAATGGAATGTCTGATCACTAAATAGTTGATGCAATGAAACATATGTCTATGTACGTAACAGCGTGCAAAATAAGTTGAAATCATGGTCAAGAAATAGCTAAAGCCATCATCTGTGGTTTTATTGGATGGTTAAGAGGATGGTGGGATTTCCATATAGACGAATCTACCAAAAGAGAAATACTGGCTGCCACAAGGCAATGGACAGTGAAAATGAATTTGGTCAAGACATACATAATAGTGAAAGTGATGCAGTTAACACCCTGATATATACGATAAGTCTCCATTTTGTAGGAAGTACCGCTTTACTTGATGCTAGATCGGAAGACCTTCCCAACATTATCTCATTATAAATGGTATAAAGATGTATTCAAAATGTATTCTTTTCTCGGCTCATTTCCAGATAAGATAGTAAATCAAACCACTCGAAAGAAAACTTTATTGCTGGATTACCCCATCTTTTTGCTGAGAAAGTCAAAACAAGATTGAAAAATAAACATGGAGGAATAACCCCATGCTCTTTATATACATTAAGAGAACTGTCTGTTGAAATATGTTTAGAAGGTCTTGCTCTTTGCAAAGACCTAAAGTTAAAGAAACAATTGGAAAAACAAAAAATGACAGGCAGAAAGGAATTGGATGACTTTTGTGAGCAATTTGGATACTATACTCTACCTATGGCCAAAGTTACTGATAGAAAGAAGTATAAAAATGGAAGATATATATCTACCCATAAAAGTAGTGCCAAAGAAAAATTTGCTAAGAATACTCAGAAATAAGTTTTTGTAATCTAAAGGAAAAAGGAAAATACCTGTTTGTTATAACTGTGGTAAAGTAGGGCATTACAAGAATAAATGGCGGATAAAAAAATAAATAAATGCCTTACAAATAGAAGAAAATATCAGAAGTCAGATGCTTCAAATATTACAAATAGATGAAGAATCGGATGATAGTTCATCAAGTTCTGATACTGAACCACTTGTTGGAGAAATAGAGGATGAAAATTTAATATTTAGTAGTTCAGACTCAGAGGATGAAAATGATAATTGCTTCTATAATATACTCTCCAAAGAAGAAAATTTGATCATTGATATAATGGACAAAATAACAGATCCAGAGGTAAAAAGAGAAGCCTTAATTCAATATATTCAAATAGTTAAAACAAATAAGAAACCCTCTCCTCTTGTTAGAACTCAAGAGGATTATAGCTTTGCAAAAATCTTTAAAAGAGTTGAAAATAAAAATAATGATAAAAAAGAACCATCTATATCTGAATTAAAGCATGAAATAAATGAGGTACGAAATGAATTAATAAATCTAAAAAATAGGATACAGGTTTTAGAACTAGCATCCAACCTGCAAAATACTCCTGATACAGATGAGGAATTAGAATTTGATAACATTGTAAATCATAAAAGGCCTCTATCCCCTATAAATGAGGAACCAGGATCCTCTAGTACTATACAGACTGATAACTATGTAAACTTACTTGATAAAGTGATTACGCAAAAATGGTTTACATTAGTAAGAATAATAGTCCATAAAGAATACAGTTTCCAAACCTTAGCATTAATAGATTCAGGTGCGGACCTAAATTGTATAAATGAAAGATTGGTCCCTACAAAATATTTTAGCAAAACAACTCAAATATTAAATACAGCAGATGGAAGTAGATTAATTATAAATTATAAACTTTCTAATACTGCAGTATGCAATAATAGAAATTGTTTTGAAATGTCATTTATTATGGTAAAAGGGTTAAGCCAGTCCATAATACTTGGAACTCCGTTCTTGAACCTATTATACTCATTAAAAATAGACAGTTCAAGAATTGAAGCGAATATAGAAGGCCACAAGGTAAAATTTGAATTTATTGATAAACCTAAAATCCATAAAGTCAATAATATTAAAGAAACAATATCCAATAAAGAAAAATTTTTGTATCATCTTAAAGAAGAGCTAAAATACAAAATAGTTGAAGAGAAGCTTTCTAATCCTGAGACTAAAAAACTTATTAAAGATAAAGCGAAATTTGTGTAGAATTACCAAATGCCTTTTGCAATAGGAAAAGACATATTGTAAGTTTACCATATGAGGCAGATTTCCATGAAGATAAAATACCTACCAAAGCGAGACCGATACAAATGAACCCTCGACTTTTAGAAATATGCAAAAAGGAAATTGATGATTTGTTACAAAAACAGCTTATCAGGAAAAGTTCTTCTCCATGGAGTTGCTCAGCATTCTACGTAGAAAAGGCTTTTGGGACAGAAAGAGGGGCTCCACGCTTGGTAATAAATTATAAACCCCTTAATAAAGTTTTAAAGTGGATAAGATATCCTATTCCCAATAAAAAGGATTTGCTTGATAGACTTGTCAATGCTTGCATCTTTTCCAAATTTGATTTAAAATTGGGATACTGGCAGATTCAGATTGCTGAACAAGATAAATATAAAACTGCCTTTAATGTCCCTTTTGGACAATATGAATGGAATGTGATGCCTTTTGGACTTAAAAATGCTCTTTCTGAATTTCAAAATATTATGAATGATATTTTCAATCCTTATATGAAATTTATGATTGTCTATATAGATGATGTCTTAATATTCTCTGAAAGTATTGAGCAGCATTTCAAACAAATAAATATTTTCATCAAAGCAATAAAAGCTGCAGGACTGGTAGTCTCGGCTAGGAAAATTGGCTTCTACCAAACAAAAATAAGATTTCTAGGACATAATATCTTTCAGGGCAGTATAATCCCAATAGATAGGGCAATTGAGTTTTCTAATAAATTCCCAGATATTATTGTAGATAAAACTGAACTTCAAAGATTTTTGGGATGTCTTAATTACATTGCCGATTTTTATAAAGATCTAGCCATTGATGCTAAACCTTTATTTCAAAGGTTAAAAAAGAATCCACCAAAGTGGACAAATGAGCATACTTTGACTGACTGTTAAGAAAATAAAAATTAAAGCCAGGGTGTCTTACACTATCCAATCCTACTGCATTCAAGATAATTGAATGCGATGTTTCAGAAATAGGATTAGGAGGAATATTGAAGCAAAAAATTTCAAAAATAGAACAATTAGTTCGTTTCACCTCACGAGCATGGAACCAAACACAGCAAAATTACTCTACAGTTAAAAAGGAAGTTTTGGCCATTGTCCATTGTGTTACGAAGTTTCAAAGTGACCTGTTAGACCAAAAATTTCTCATACGCACTGATTGTAAATCTAAAGATTATAGGTATCTGCATATAGGTCTTATTCAAATAGCAATAAAACCTCTGACACAGCTAGGATTAAATAATTTTTGTTCTCTTATGTTTAAGAGATGACCGTCATAATAAATTCTCAAATTCCCTGCTAGGAATAATAGAAGCTAGCCTTTGTAATGGACCTATATATTTTAATTGCTTTCCAAACTTTTCAGTTTCTTTAGCAAACCCTAACCAATTAAAGGTCCTTACCCTGAATATAAAAACCCAAGGGTTTGATATGAACCCTGGATCACAAAATGTTGCTTTAGTATACATAATATGCTATAAAGTTATCAACACTTTATGTCCTAATGCTCTCCAAATGGACACTAAGGGACAAATTGTGTTCTTTCAAAAAAATAAAAATCAAATACAATCATACCCAAATCTATAAGTTGGTACCAAATAACACTTTCTGAAAATTGGTCCTTACATTGTGAGAAGCAACATTCCAGAGTCCCAATTAATAGTGAACCAAACCAAATCATTGAATATCTTGATGGAGATGTAGAAATACAATTTAATACAAATAGGAGAACTAGAATAAATCTATCTAAAGGATCCCCTCAGGTACCAAATAGGCTTTTGATACCCTCTAGGCACTCTATCTCGTCTATACCACAAAGACCTATACTAGATGGACTAACAAGGACAAATAATAATATCCACACCGGTATACAGGATATATGAACCTAGCTCATTTGATAATGAACCTACACCTTCTGATTTGGATTTTAATATTCTTACCGTTCAAAAAGAAGAAAAATTTAAAATAGCTATAGAAGGGATTAAGAATGATTACCTATATGATGAAAATAAAGAAATCTGTGATTGGTATCTAGTCGAATTTCCTCAAGAATTGCTAGATGCTCTTCACAAAAGATTCAATAAGTTTATAAAGAAAAACAAACAAAATATAGGATTTTTTGACTGGTTAAGACCTACTTTAAAGGAAAAGGATATCCCAGTCCCAGATTTTGGTCTAATACCATAGAAAATCAATATCAGACCTTTCATACTACTGAAGGAGAAGAAATACAAAGTATACACCTTCCTGAGAAAAGTCTTCAGTTAAAAGGGGCATTAAAAGAGAAACCAGAAACTAAAGCCTCTCTTTATAAAATAATACTAAAAGAAGCAGAGCATCATACTCATAAAATAGATGTTATACCTCATATAATTGAACAAAATAACTATACTAATCTCTGCTTCCAAACTATTGGAAAGCAGACAACAAGAACAGAAAATATAGTCTGTAAACCTCAAAATATATCTCCAGTTAAGATAACTGAGACAAATAGGAAAAAATCCTTATTGTTCAAACCGCCTCCAGAACTTAGTTAAGAGCAGTTCAGTTTGCAAGGAATAAAAAAGAAGGAAGACAATAAAGAGATAATAGATGAATTAGTAAAAAAACTAGCTAAACTAAGCATAAAAGGAAAAGGAATAGCTATTGAACATGAGGCAATGGTATTACAAGAAAATCTAAGTAATAGTGAAATACAACAAATCGAAGAAGCCTTCCAAATAGAGGAACTTGAGATAAATATATATATATATATATATATATATATATATATATATATTGAGAGAGAGTGGAAATAAGGGGCAAGAAGGCTTAAAATGGCATGACTAGAAGTAGTGAGAAAAGATATAGTGACTTTTGGTCTTACTTAGAGTATTACCCTTGATAGGGAAGATTGGAATAATAAGATTTATGTAGCCAGCTCCAAATAATAGGGATAAGGCTTGGATGATGGTATTGATGATGATACTTATAGGAAATGTATACAATGAGACCATTTACTTTGATACAAGGAGGTCACAATCATTATTGACCAATAAATCTGAAGTTGGATAGTTGAGTATGTGTCATTATTTAGGCACAATGTTCAAAAAATATCTTGAATTTTGTGACAATTTCATTTATTGGATTTCACATTCAATGGCTAAAAGTGATTGTGACCTTCTTGTACCAAAAAATAAATGGTCTCATAGTATATTTATTTGGATGAGGTTTGTATAAGATGTCAACCTTATACTATTGAAGTAAGGTGCCCCCCAAAATTATGTCAAAAAATGCAGTTTCAATGCCACAAAGCATTGCGAGGATATGAAAATCTATTGTTGCCCCCCATTTATGAAATTTTAAGTTCCATAAATGGTGATGATCAAGCAAATCTATAAACACTTGGAAATCTTGAAAATCGATTGTCCAAATAATGTGTTAGAAGATGAACTATTTTTACGACTAGAAATCCCATTTTTTTCATGTCTATGAATCTCAAGATTGAGATGATTGATTTGAGGGTTTTCCAGCATAGGAACAACCTTCTCTAATGGGTTGTTTTGGTGTACCATACTCGTACAGTATAAGGTTGAGACTCTCTCTCTCTCTCTCTCTTATATATATATATATATATATATATATATACACACACACACACACACT
>NW_006495778.1:2314554-2333673 GCF_000471905.2 Amborella trichopoda | reverse complement strand
AAAATTGCACATCTCCTCGCGTCATCCCAATGATCAATCTAAATAAAAAATGAAAAATATATTTGCACCCGAAATATGGTAAAAGTGAGTCCCCCTCCAACAATGAATCTTGACCATTGATTTGGTGAATTTTAAGATCGGCCTTTATGAGCTCAAATTTTTTTTCCTTTTTAACAGTGCTCATCTAATAATAATAAAGCTATCTAACAATTTTGGAAAAGGAAAAATCCTTCTAAGGCCTAGATCTAAGCATTTTACGAAAATAAACATCCTACATTAATTGGGCTAAGAAACATTTTGTAGGGTGCATTTTCAAATTTTGATTTTTAGTGATTGTTTATTGGAATAAAAATATTGTGTATCTAAAAATTAGGGTCAAACAAATGGTCCTAACATGGTTTATGATTATTGTTTCCTTATACTACTATACCACTGTTGCATGAGATCACTCCCCTTTATCTTGGTTTAGCTTAGCAAATGAATGAAGAACAAAATTTCAAAAAAAGGAAAAGAATTTGGTAGTACATGGAACTAGGAAGGTGTTTTGGAAAGTTTTCTTGAACAAGCTAAATGAAGCGTGTTTTCCTTTTACGAAGGAATACAATATTTTGCCGATCTTTTGAAAAATTCAAAGATTTAAACTTTTTCTAACAAGTATGAGCCCCTTACACATATGGGCTGCATAGGACCCTCTTCAATCACTGTCAAATCTTCTTGTACATCTTGATGATATATGGGGTGTAGAGTCACCTGTTAAAAGCATAGAAACCAACCGATTGAAATGGTAAATGGGGTGCTAAGTCACCCGGTAAAGAAATAAAAACTAACCGATTGAAATGGTAAAAAAAAGAAGGAAAAATCTATGCAGTTGCTCTCTCTCTCTCTCTCTAACCAAGTAAAAAGCCAACTTTTTTCCTTGAAGCTGAGCTATTGTGTATGTTCACCATTATTGCACCTATGTTTCTCAATCTAAGAACCCCCAAACTCGGCAAAAAAAAAAAAGTTAGGGTATTGCAGCAGAGAGAGAGAGAGAGAGATGAAAAGTGTGGGATTAGAGACGGAAACTTGAAACTCGACTTTTTACACATTCAAAGCTTTATTCACTTGGTTCTCATCCATTCCAAGTCACAAGAAAACACTTCTTTTTTACAAAAAACACACTGCCTATTACACACACAAATGCCCCATCATTCTCAATATATTTACGCACCTGCACACACATATACCTACCACTCATTCTCTCACATTCATCTTACACTTAGCCGGAAAACCCGAAAATTTGGCTGGAAAATTGAGAAATCAGTCGGAGATCTCAATGGATTTGACATTAGGCTTTGGGGCTTCCAACTTCGGGAACAGTTACAGTGAGAACCCCACTCTCCATGGCTGTGTTCACCCATCCACCTTCGCATTCTCAGGGAGCCTGAACCTCCTCAGAAACTTGCCCTGGCTTCTCTCGACCCTGTGCCACTTGTCGATCTTCTCCTCCATCTCCTTTCTCGCTCCACTTATCCACAGCACCTCCCCATCTTCTAACTCTACCCTCACCTCCTCTTTCTTGAGTCCTGGGAGATCGGCTTTGAACACATGGGCATTGTCAGTCTCATTCCAATTGAACATCGCATTCGAGAAAGCAGAGGCTGCCGAATCATTGGGATTGAAAAGTGAAAAAGAGGAAATGGTGTTTGTGTTAAAAGGAGAAGGGAAGAAGCCATCAAAGGGTTCCCAAATGTCAAGAGAGAAAGGGTCATAGACAATGGACCTTCACCCAAAAGTGCTTGGAATCAAAAACATTTTTTTCGCTGATGGAGAAAATTTCACTGGTTGCTTGGTGGAGAAAATTGGTTTTCACTGGTTTTTTATGGAGAATGAGATCCTATTTTCACTATCGATTGCTGCCATTGATGAGAGAGAATTGTAGACGATGGGTTTTATTCAGAGGGAGAAGGAATGTGAAGATTAAAGAGAAAGGGCAGTAGAATTTTCTAAAAAAAATCACATTCAGATAATTCCTGGTTTTCCTAGATGAGCATGCATCCCATTTACCATTTCAATTGGTTGGGTTATCTTTACCGGGTGACTCAACGCTCTATATATCATCGAGATGTGTAAAAAGATTTGACAGTGATTGATGGGGGTCCTATGCAGCCCGGATGTGTGAGGGGCTCATAGGATCATTACTCTTTTCTTTCAACTGCCAATTTTTCTAAAAACATCGCATTAAATTCGGCAATTTGCGAACTATAGGAGAGACCTAAGAAAGCTTTGGATCTAAATATGTGGAAAAAGCACACCTTTTGATGCTTATAGAAGATTAAGTAGTGAAGTTCCTTAAGCTAGGATCCAGTTTTTATAATGCATCTGGATCATAAATAGTTTTTGAGTTAGTCGTCATAGTCAAGTATCTAGAGTACTTATCCCACGGGTGTTTTCATTCTTCATGGACAGTTTCTCATACAATTCTAATAAAAAAAAGCACTTAAATCCATGTTTTTCAGTAAGTACCATGGTTCACAGTGAGATCTGTTGTAGATCAACTATTCAATTCATAGACTCTATAGCATAATATGCTCCCGAGGGAGTATTGTATATGCGCTTTCTTGCCAATAAATAAGAGATTCTTTGAAACTGAATTATGTAAAGCTTAGCTACCAACACCTATTAATTCTAAAATTTAAACACCAAGTGTACAGAAAGAAATGATAACAGGGCTCGGTTTGCCCATATCAAATGGGGCAAACTTTCCTTTCCTGGATACATACATACATACATGTGTGTGTATTCATGCAACCATTGTATGGTATCTATATAATAAAACATGCTTAAAAAAACTATGTCAGGTCTATTTGTTTGATCTCATTTTCAAACATACATTCTTTCCATTCTAATGAACAATCACAAAAAAGCAAAATTTGAAAACAGACCCTAAAAATTGTTTTTTTAGCCCAATTAATATAGGTCATCTATTTTAGTGAGATGCTTAGATCTAGATCTTAGAAGGATATTTTTCCTTTTCAAAATTTTTAGATAGTAGTATTATCATTAGATTAACAATATTAAAGAAGAAAAAAATTGATTTTGAATTAGTAAAGGTCTAGATCTTAAAAGTTACCAAATGGATGGTGTAGATTCATTGAAGGGGACTTATTTTTCCCAAAGCTATGGTGCAAATTGAATTTTTTTTTTATTTTTTGAGATTGATTATTAGAATGAAGAGAGTGTTTTTGCGAAATTTAGCATCATACAAATGCCATAGATATGGTTTTCTAGAAGTGTGGTTTCATTATATTACAATGTCACTGTGACATGAGATCATTCCCCCAAGATACATGATGTCTTGCTATGATCACAAATGCCTTGTTTTCTTAGTCAAAGAAAAATACTAATTTTGACTGGTGCAACATGTCTTTTTACTGTTTCTGCTCTAATGAGTTCATTCAAAGGATCATGGTTTGCATATTAAGGAAGTATAAACCAATAAATGTTAATCCAATAACATAGGAATAATGGACGAGCCTTTTCATCCTTTTTTTTGTTTTTTTACAACTACAATATTTTCAAAATAAGCAAGTGTTCCCAAAAAAGAAATAGTTTCCAAAAAAATTTACTCCAGCTTATTCCCCAAAATATTAGAAAAAACTTTGTATTTCCATTAATGTTTCTATTAGTTCTAGTGACTCTACTATGCCCTATAGTTTTTGGTTTGCCTTCTTTTGTATTTAGTTTTTGTCATGGGACAAGGCATAAATTAATTGTTTTAGTAATACTAAAAACTTTCATGGATACATTATCTGATCACTATTTCAAATTGTAAATTTATTGTATGGCATTGATACATATTCTATTTGTTTACTCCGTTATTTTGAGCCCAATCCAAAATATTTACGGTATTTTTACTTAATATTTACGGTATAATTTTTGTTGATCCATATTTTTTATCAATTTTTGCATCTGAAGTTTTGGACTAAAGCTGATTTAATACCTGTTTTTGGTTAGCTGAAATATATTGTTTTTCTCCACTTGCTAACTATGGTCTCTCTTATAGGAAGAACATAAGGTGAGGGAACTTGGATGTATTCTGTAAAGGGGGATTTTGGCTCCCAATACAGAGATATTTCCACATTTCTACTGAAACAGTATTATTTGGTCAAGAGAGTTATTTTTGGCTCTTGAAAATACTTCTTTTCTGATAAGCTTATCAGAAAACATAGATACTTGAGGAGAAAAGGATAAGCAAGCATAAAAGTGTGTGTGTGATTTTGCCTCTAGCTATTTACAATTATTTTTATGTAAACATGAAGCTTTATGTGTAACAGGCAGGATTACTTTTCCGACCCCCAAGAAGTTATTGCAGAAAAACAATGAAGGAAGAATACATCCCCAGCAACTGCATTTGTATTCAGTCTGTGGTTTCAATATGTGGTTGCCTTTCTGTTTCCATTCCCCAAAATTAAAGAAACCAGTCCGCTTGCATCACTCTCTCTTTCCACCATCTATGAAAACAAAGGTTTACTGACATTTGTTGTAGTGTATTTTAATGTAATGCTATCTCCTCTAAGAGAGACTCATCTCGAAAAATGCTTTATAGCCTTTGCTTTGAAACTTCATAAATGATGTTTGTGGAAAGAAGAAGAAATCAAATTGACTTCTTCCTTCTTTCCCCGTTCCTTTGGTGCGGTACTGTGGAGTTTGAACTATAAAAACTGCTGACTGTGGTAGAAAGCTCTGTTATGACCATGCTAGAGAGGTCAAACCAATCTTTAGGAAAATAAACATCATTGTTGGTGTGGATCATATGGAACCCCAGGGTCATCGACCATCTGTTCTAGTGACGATTGGTTGGCTCGACTATAGTGGGACCAACAAGGACATTCGTCAATCTGCACCGTCCAATCATCTGTTTTGTGTACCATATTAAGATGCTTCTGTTTTTCTTCTTGCGCCATGACTGTTGCCTGTTTATATTTAATGGACCATATACCGTGTATACTGCATGTGTTACATTGTTTGTATATTACAGTGTCTCTACCATCCTTTCTCAATTATAGGCAGAGGAGATGAACCAAACCTGTGCTATTGGCCACTCAAGTGAAGGAACAATAAAATGGACAGGTGGGACCAGCATGTAAAATACAAACAACATGCTACAGACTAAGAGTTTTACCATCTTTGGTTCAGTATTTTAATTATCCAGATATATTAATTCTCTTAAGTTTCATGCATGCTGGGCAGGACTTTTCGCATCTGGTCATATGTGCCTCTTTCATCATACATAACTTTCGGATATTGTAGATGCTTGGGATCAAATTTGAATCCGAGAAATTTGGTGTCAATTTTTATCTGGTTGAGGTATATCATTATAGCACTGATCGTACCGTTTGTATACCATGTGAATACCAACCATTCATTTTCAACTAGGGAAGGTTAATTACGTGTTTATTCAAATCCCTTTAGTCTCGACAGACTTCAGCAATGGGGCAGTAGATCGCAATTGTCCATTGTTAACAATGGATGGACGAAAATGCTTGCCACATTGTTGTACAGTAAATGCCAGCATAGTATGCAAGCCCTTTAGTTAACTTATTGACAATCATAGGTTTTTAGTCTTTTCAAACGGATAGGAACTTATTTGTTTACCCCATGCCATTCAATTAGGAAATATTTAACGACTTGATTGACTGCAACAGTAAAATGATTGAACATTTTAAGAAATGAATCGGAGTATGTGGAATACTAATGCATTTGTAGCTTAGAAGTGAAAGTCCCTTGAGGCTTTGGCTTACCTGTAGACATCCTAGTTAGGGTAAGGTGGCTTGCAAATGTGTTCTATAATTTGTGTTCAATGGTTTGCAGTTAAGCCGCTTGAACTTTAGCATGGTTGTAGACATCCCGGTTTGGATGAGGTCCAAGTTTCGAATCTGAAGTTTGTCCTAATAAACCAAGTGTGACAGCCTATCTTTTTTCGACACAGTTTTGGTTCTAGAATTAGTATAACCATAATTAAATTTGGCCTTAATTATCCTCATTAAGGTGAGATTCTGGGTAAGAAGGGGGGTTAAGTATGGCTTCTAAGACACCCAACTCGGTCGCAAAAGTTTGAAAATATTAAAGAGCGCAGATACTTTGATCCCTTTGGGCCATGCTCTCTGAGGTAGAAGACCAATTTGGGAAGATGTTTTTGAGCTAAAATTTTGAGAACCATAAATCACTTGAACATTCAAAAGAAAAAAATTGAATTTAAAATATTTGATGGTTTCTATGCAAACTTGAGGCTATTTTTTTTAAAGCCCATGGAGAATGCAATTTGGAATTTTTTTTAATGAGTCTAGGGTATGAGTTGAGGAGATTACATAGCCAAATTTTGGCGTCCTAAAAATACTTAGATCGGGTTTGGCCAATATATATGCAATTTGCTCCCTCGGGAGCATGAAATCTTTTGGCAATGTGAGGGTTTCAAAACTGGCTAGCCAACTCCGAACCACTCGAGGCAACTCGGACCTGGTGAGTCACCGGACTGGTTCTTGCCTGTAATTAAGCGACTTGGCATGATAACCTTTTTTTATTTTTTGACTCGGCTTGATAACCTTTTTTTATTTTTTGGTACACCAAGTGATAAAATGAATAAAAATTAATTTTGAGTTTTTTAGGACCTTTGAGATCAAATATTGATCCTTTTCTAAAAACAATCCTCACAATCATTCTTTTGATCATCAATCCATTGGTTTAATGACATAAATCAGTGTATTCTTTTCGATTTCGGCGAGGTATTAAGAGCAAAAATTCATGTTTTTTAACCCCAAAACCCTAATCCTGCATTCCAACTTGTTCTCCCTAAAATCTTAACTAAAAAAATGGAAATTTGTTTTCAAATATTGGTGACTATCAATTACCCAAGGAAATTGGTTGAAAAAAATTTAACTCAAGTGAGGTTCTGGATCCGACATTTAGGTTTTTTACCCCTGAAACCCCAATCAGGCTCTTTCTCGAATATTAACCAAAAAAATTCAAAAAATGTTACAAGCTGTAATTGAACTCACTGGCAAAGCCTCTAATAATTTGGTTCAGAGCACATTGATTTCAATACGTTTTATGAATCAATTTCGAGTTTTTTGAGACCCGAAGCCATAATCAGCCATTCTTTGTTGTTCTCTCTTATATCTCAACCAAAAAAATTTAAGTTCCTTTCAAATTGTTCCTAATCCCACTAGGAAAACCGTATATGAACTTGTTAGATCAATTACAAGATTTGAAGAATCTATGCTGAATTTTTTTAAAAAGTATTGCCTCAAATATTTGAATATATTTCATTTTATCATAATATTATTTTTAATTTATCGTACGTTTTTGTTGTAGGTTGTATTAGAATTGATTTAGATAATGGTTGTTAATATTTTTGATGAAATTGTATTTTCTTGCTAAGTTTTCTAAAAGTGTGCATTGGATTTTTGAAGAAATTTTTTTAAATATGTGTTTCTGTTATAGAATGTGGTTACGTTATAGAATGTGGTAGATAACTTACATAGTTTTTGTTGGTTTTCTCCCTAATTTCTAATAAATTCGTGTTTTTGGCTGGTTTTGTATTTTTTCGTAAAAGCTGGATTTTTCAAAAGTTTTGTTCAACATAAAATTTTAAATTTTCGTTTTTTTAGTAATCAACAAAAAAATTTTGTGTATTTTTATTACAATATTATGCATTTTTCAAAAATATGCAATATTGAAATTTATCCTAATTAATATGTGAAAATGATCGTGTTCCACTCAAACTGGAACCAAACTCTAGTTGTTCATACTTAGATAATTTTATCAAAATATGTAACATATACCTAAGTTGTTTTATGCACAAATCAATTTAATTTGATTTTTAAATTCTATAAATGTTTTTCAAACTCATATATCATCTTGATGTGCCCGAACTACTTCGAGTTCACAAGGACAGCTAGTAAATGTTAGTTTCTTCTAAAGATTGAGGATATCATTCCCCACTGATTTGCCACTTTCTTGTTCAAAAGATTGTGGATATTTTAGTAACAAGAAAAAGGATTTTTTGGGAAGCTAGAAAGTGATATCATATATAAAGGAGTCAAAGAATATGCAATACTTGTCCATTTGAGGATCACCTATCTTAGGATCCATGGGAAGAGATTTTCAAGGAGATGGGTCTCCAAGATAGAGACATAGCCTAATAGGTACAGGTGGTTTTCCCTTGGAGTTTTGGGTTGGTAAAGTTTTCATTTCTAGAAAGAGAAACTCTCTCGATTGCTCATGGCCTAATAGGTAGAGGCGGTTTTCCAATTGGGGTTTTGGGTTAGTAAAGTTTTCATTTCTAGAGAGAGAAACTCTCTCGATTGTTCTCAAGATTCTCTATCCGGTAGCAGTATAGCGGTAGGAAAGATGAGGTTTATCTATAGTATCACTCGGTCAAGAAAGCGAGTCTAGAACGGAAGATTGGTGATAGTTTTTTTACCCATGTTTAAAGAGAGGTATATCTCTTATAACCCAAAATTGTAATATTCATTGTTAGTGGATTTCTACTTGCCGAGGCCGTGGATATGACCCAATGGGGTGAACCACGTAAATCGTGTGTCGTCGTGGTGTGATTTTATTTTTGCTTTGTTTCTTACATTTGATTTATGGTTGTATTCATCTAGGTTGCAATTAGCCAACTATATACACGATTTTGGGTGGATCTCATGGAAGGACTCGTGTGATCTAGTCTGTAGTATATAATAAATTTTTTCTTTCTTTTTTTCAATTCTTTTTCTTTTCTTCATGGCCTAGATCACTCACAAGTAGTCTTTTTACAATATAATAACTTCAACTAAAATAAAAGAATACAATAGGATCTCAAGAACTTGAGGTCATTCAAAACCTTTTTTTTCAATAACAAAGAAAAGAAAATCTATGCTAAGGAATAAATAACACAATAAGCAAATAAGCAAGAAACAAAAGAGAGTGCAGGAGATTACCTCAACAGAGCTTTTTACATTTCACACCGAGTCACCACTTTCCGATGGCGTGGGATCTAATGGTCAACCTTCAATCTCAATCGTGAAAAACAAGTTTTGAACAAGCTACACCAATGGAACATGAACCCTTTGATCACACAAACTCAAACCCTAGATGAATCCCCTTAGTAACCTAGTTCGAGAGATATACTTTTCTTTTCTACCACAACCCTATTGTCTAAACTCCAAAGAGAGATGAGAGGTTATGAGAGATACTATGAGAGAGGAACCATGGATGAGACAGAGTGGAGCGTGACCCCCTTAGGTCTTTTAAGAGAGAGAGACACTTTCTTTAAGAGAGAGATTTCTTTGAGTGGAGCGTACCCCTATAGGACTTTTAGGAGAGAGATGAAAAGTTATGAGGTGTAGTGATTTGGATAGGGATCAACTCTTTTTTATTATGCTTAAACAAAATTAGGGTTTTCCTTAACTTGCCACTCATGTGAGATTGAATATGCACAATTGATCTTGGGTAACTTGTGGGGTGAGAGATATGAGCTCTCCTTCCATAGATGGGCCATCAACATCATATGGAATGTACTAGAACCATTATCCCCCTACTTCCTAAACCAGTTTCTCATCAATTAATTCAAATAAGAAATTAATGTATCATAATATTATCATTTCTTATTTTATGCATAAGTCTTCTCATACATACCAAAATATCATTCAAAATTTTCTTAATGCTTAAGCTTTCTTAAAACAACACAAACTTATCTCTCAAGCTTTAGAGCTTGATCTCACAAAATAGAAAGTCTCCCTAGATGTGGTGTGCCATCTTTTGTGGCACATAATGGGCTCCACCCACTTTGCAATGGTGGGCCCAAAAGACCTATTGGGCCTCCCATGCAATTATATTTATTTTTATATTTTTATAAATATACAAAAACATTATTTGAATATTTAAATCATTATAAAATCAATATCTCTATTTTTATGAATCCAATTTTAATAAATAGATTATCCAAAGATTTAGAAAAAATCAAATAACAATTCTAAACAATCATATATTATTAAAATAAATAAAATTAAATACTTTGATGGAAAAAAGATCCATATGGTCTAGGAATAAATATCTACTGAGACACTCCATATCCAACTGCAAACTACAAATCACACATACTTTCGCAAACCGACCTAACGTTGCTCATGACCCATAGTCCATGCAAGGGATCATTAGTGGGTCACCAAAGTCTAGCTAATGGGCAAGAAATCGCAGTCCCAGTATATGGATTTCAGGTACCCCCTGGAGACGAACCAAGGTCATCATGATCTAATGCAATCTATAGCTCGATGGTATGCAAGGGGTATCCCTCGCACATGCACACACTTCACCTTGAAAGGTGGTACACTTTTCTAAAAATGACTATCGATGTGCATACTGTGTGATGATACAAATGATGAGGCTTTTGCCCTATCTTTGAAGGCCGCCATCACACACAAGGGTTACACAATTCGTCGGCTCACTCTTCCGGATATACTCCGACCTCATCAAGGGATAACCCATATAGCTCTCATCTATTTGTTTCTCTATGCCCAGGTAACATGAGTTTTTTCCAACCAAACTGACCTAATACGTTAAACATAGTCTGGCATCAGCAAATATCGTTTGCTTAGTATTGTCTATACGGGACCACACTCCTACTAAGTTCATGTTCCACTATATCAATAAGTTCATGTACAAGCACTCATAAGGCCTTTAATGGCCACATACACCCAACATCCCAATATTTGAGATTCCTAGTTTCACAAGCGAAGGGTTGTTGAGAACCCTATAATTGGTATTAGAGCTCAAGAGAAGAATGCAGTAATTTGAGAAAATTGTTACTTATAAATTTGAAGTAGAGAATTTTGATGGAAGGAATATTTTTTAACTATGGAAAATAAAATTTTTTGATATAATAGTACAACAAGGCCTATAAATCAATTACAAGGAAAATCCAAGAAACCGGTGTTAGTCAAAGCAAACAAAGCAAGGAGTCGATTGATAGAGTTGTTGTGGTTGGAAAATCAATTTGAGCATTATTTACCATTGTATGACGTAATTTCTATAGAACCCATAAAGTTGTAGGTTTCTTCTATCGATAATAAATCATTTTCTTGCTAGTTGCCAGTGGCTGTGGCCCAATTTTGGGTGAACCGCATATATTATGTGTTGATGTTTTTAATTATAGTGTGTAGTCTGTGGTTGTGACATTAGAGTTCTTATTGTACTTTCTCTTGATGTCATCATATTTTTACCAAATTTATTATATTACATTTGATTCTTGGGTGTTGGATTTCTTGAAATCAATTTGTCAATGATTGGCAAGTTGGTTTCAAGGTATTAGATTGTTATCGTGAGGGGTCCACCGCACCAAGGGGTACTCAAAAGAGCCTCAGTTCTCAACAAGTTGTATTAGAGGACAAGGTGTGTACGGGGCTGAAGCTTGTATTAAGAAAAAGATGAATGGTGAAGTTAGATGGGTACAAAGATTGAAGCGAAGAAATATAAAGGCAAATTGTTTATGAAAATTCCACTATAGAGGCAAGTGAGAAGAAATTAAAAAATCTATTCAATAAAGGTTGATAAGGAAATTATAATGATTTTGTTATCAAGGTGGAGCTCGTTAGGTTTTGTGATAGTCAAAATCATCACACTCATGTTTTTTTCTAAAAATTGAGGGTCCTACAGTTGAACGAAATGGGCTTTTTTGGAAAGTTAGAAAGTGATATCTATATAAGAGAGTCAAGAAAGACATAATACTCATTCTTTTGAGGCTCACCCTCTTGGGGTTCATGGAAAGGTATCTCCAAGAAGAAGATGGATCTCCAAGAAGGAGATGGCTCTCCAAGAGAGAGAGATATTACCTTATAGAGAGGCATTTTTCCCATGGGGGTCTTGGGTTGGTAAAGTTTTCATTTGTAGAGAGAGAAAATATTTCAATTGCTCTCAAGATTCTATTTCTGGTAGCGGTGTAGCAGTAGGAAAGATGAGATTGATCGAAGTTATTTCTCGGTCAGGAGAGCGGGTTTAGAAAGGAAGATCAGTGATGGTTTTTTATTAATGTTAAAAGAGAGGTATATTTCTTGTAACCTAAAATTGTAATCTTTATTGTTAGTAGATTTCTACTTGCCGAAGCCGTGAATGTAGGCCAACAAGGTGAGCCACGTAAATCATGTGTCGCTATGGTGTGATTTAATTTGTGCTTTATTTCTTATACTCAATTTATAATTGTATTCATCTATTCCGCATTGAGCCAACTATATACATGATCTTGAATGGGATCCCAGAATATGAAATTCTTAGTTTCTCAAGCGTGGGGAACCCTATAATTGGTATCAGTGCTCAAGGGAAGTATATAGTAATTGAGAAAGATGACTACTTATAAATTTGAAGTTGAGAATTTTGATGGAAAGAATGATTTTGAACATCAGAAAATAAAAGTTCATGATATATTGGTACAACAAGGCCATTATAATATACTACAAGGAAAATTTAAGAAAACAAAAAGTATGATAGATGATGATTGCGAATAAATTGATTATGGGCAAAGCTAGAAAGCTTGTATAAAATACAGTAAGTCACAAATCGAATTTTTTTAAAAAGAAAATTGTATTATTTGAGGATGAGGGATGGTATGAGAGTCTTAAAACACTTGAATGAATTCAACAACATAATTTGTCATCTCGAGAGTATCAAGGTAAACATGGATGAGGAAGATGTAGTTGTGACATTACTTTGTTTGTTGCTAGAATCTTACAATAATCTTGTTACTATTTTGAGTTGTAATAATGAAGAATCCCTCAAATTGGTTTCAGTTTGTAGTGCTCTACTTACTAATGAACAGCGAAAGAAGGCACGATGAATGATTCGATGTGCTCAAGAATGGATGTACATGTGGCAAGAGGCTGGTTGGATGAACGAATTAGTTCATCAAGAGATTCCTCAAGTAACCGATCAAAGTCAAGGGGGTTTTCTGGCAAAAGAGGTTGTTGGTTTTATGGCAAGCCCTACCCTATAAAAAAATTGTTACATAAAGAAAAAGTATTGGAGAAGAAAAAGGCCAAATTCCTGTGAGGGTTCTGGCTAGAGATTGAAAGGGCATGGTGAGTCCAAGAATGAGGCTCACCGAATTGAATAATCAACCTCCGATCACGTTGAAGATGAGATATCGATTGTGGTATGCAAACCCTTGTGCTATCGAAGTAGAGTTCTTGATAGTGGAGTCACTCATCATATGTGTCCACATAGATTATGGTTTGACGCATATGAGCCATGTGAGGCGGTTTAGCCTCAATGGGAAATTATTCAATTTGTAAAACATCGAATGGGCTCTATTTGCAGAAGGATTTATATGACGGGATGGTTCAAATACTTGAAAATATAAGACATGTGTCGGAATTAAAGAACAGTTTGATTTCACTTTCTTCTCTAGATATGAAAGACTACAAGTTTACCGGGCATAAGAGAGTGCCCAAAGTCTCAAAGAGGGCTTAGTTATAATGATGGAAGTCCGGGAAGCAAACTTGTGTAAATTATTGGGGAGCACAATTGTAAATAAAAGGGTAATTTTGTTTATAGATAAGAAGAACTTCGGCAAGAGGCACATGGCTTAGCAACGAAAGATCTTGGTGGTGCAAAGTAAGATCTTGATGATGATATTTGACAAGGTGGAGAAATTGATGATTTGAGACTTTCACAAGAGGATGTGAACCCGAAAACACCTCATAAATTTTTATCGGGCCTATGTTCAAAATTTGTTGAAGGAAGAGGCGATGTGACTACAGTGTTGTATATTACTCTAGTGTTGTGATTTGTATAAGATTTGTTATTGCACTTGTTTGTAGTTTTCCTGATTGGCTTGTGTTTAGCCTAGAAAGAAAATTTTGAGAAGTATGAGCAAGAATTACCAATGTTATGAATATAAATAATGCTTCGTGGGATAGACGTATGAAAAGAATCTCGATGATATGAGATCAAGCACAAGTTGTGTTTATAGATGTATAGAAAATGATTCACTTAGAGCATGTGTGAAGCGAAGATGTTTTCAAGGACTCAAGGATGAGAGTATTGAAGAAGGTGGAGTTTGCATAAGAAGAACAAGCATGAAAAAAGATGAGCAAGGCATGATCATAACAGTTATTTGGCTAGAGAGCTTACAACAGTGACGAACTTCTCTAGGTTCTTTAAAAGAGAATAAACGGATATGGTTGGTAAGACAAAGGTGTGATTTTGCATCAAGGTTGAGATTGTTGGGATGTGATGCCAAAATCACTTCTATATGGCATTCCTACTTTCATGAAGGTATTTTTGTTATAGAAGAATGACCTTTTATAGATGCCCATAAAAGTGAATTTTAGATATAGAAAATAGAAAAAAAAAAGTGTAGCAGAATTTTGAGAGGTAGAAATTCGAGGTTTCTTACACAAATCCTAAAACCATTGTGCCCTTGTATTTTGCCAAATTTCATCAGGATTTCCTTGCAGCGAAGGTCTTAGTCGACGTAGATAAGGTAAAGAGATGGTCGATGCTATTGTTGTGGTAGGAAAATCAATTTGAATATTATTTTACTATTGTATGAGGTAATATCTACAAATCCCACAAACTTGTATATTTCTTTCATTAATAGTGAATCATTTTCTAGCCAGTTGCTCGTAGATATAACCGAATTTTGGGTGAACCACATATATTGCTTGTTGATGTTAATTTGATTATGGTTTATATCGTGTGATTGTGCCATTGAAGTTCCTATTTTACTTTCTCTTGATGTCATCATAGTTTTATAAAATTTACTACACCATATTTGATTCTCGGGTGTTGGATTTTTTGGAATCAATTTGTTAGTGATTGGCAAGTTAGTTTTGAGGTATTAATTTGTTGTAGTGGGGGGTCCACCACAACAATGGGGTAATCAAGATAGCCTTGATTCCCAACAAGTTGTATTAAAGCATAGGGTGTGTACGAGGTTGAGGCTTGTATAAAGAAAAAGATGAATGATGAAGTTAGATGGGTACATAGTTTGAGGTTGAGAAATATGAAGGCAAAGTGTTTTTGAAATTTCTATAATAAAGGCAATTGAGAAGAAAACAAGAAATCTATTTAATGAAGGTTGGCAAGGAAATTATGATTATTTTGCTATCATAGTGAAGATTACTAGGTTTGGTGATAGTCAAAATCTTCACACCTATATTTTCTTCTAAATATTGAGGGTATTATGGTAAAATAAGAAGGGCTTTGTTGGAAAGCTAAAAAGTGATATCTGTATAAGGGAGTCAGGGAAGGCATAATATTTATCCTTTTGAAGGTCATCCCTATTGGGTTCATGGGAAGGAATCTCCAAGAAGGAGATGGGTCTCTAAGAGAAAGAGACAGCCTAAAAGAGGGAGGTGGTTTTTCCTTAGGGGTTTTGGGTTGGTAAAGTTTTCATTTTCTCAAGAGTCTTTCGGTTGATCTCAATATTCTCTTTCTAATAGCGATGCAGTGCTAGGAAAGATGAGGTTGATCAACGATAGTACTTGGTCGCGAGAGCAGGTTTAGAAGGAAGATCAATGATAGTTTTTTACCAATGTTTAAAGATAGATATCTCTTGTAATCCAAAATTATATTCTTCATTATTAATGGATTTTTACTTGTTGAGGTCGTGGATATAGCCCAACAGAATGAACCACATAAATTATGTATCGTTGTAGTATGATTTAATTTTTGCCTTGTTTTTTACACATGATTTATGATTGTATATATTTGTTTCGCCTTTAGGCAACAATGCACACGATCTTGGGTGGGATCCTAGTATTTGGGATTCTTAGTTATGAATGCGAGGGGTTCCCGAGAGCTCAAGGGAAGTGTGTAGCAATTTGAGAAAAATGGCTACTTACACATTTGAAATAGAGAATTTTGATGGAAGGAATGATTTTGAACTTTGAAAAATAAAATTTCATGATATATTTGTACAACAAGGCCATTTTAAAACACTGCAAGGAAAATTTAATAAACGAAAAGTACGAAGGATGTAGATTGTGAAGAAATAGATAGGAAGGCGCTCACCACAATTTCATTGTGTTTAGAGAATGAAATACTAATTAATATTGTAGGAGAAAAGACAACGACGGATTTATGAGCAAAGCTAGAAAGCTTGTACCAAACAAAATGAGTCACAAATCGAATTTTGTTGAAATGAAATTTGTATTATTTGAGGCTGAGAGATGGTATGAAAGTCCCATATCACTTGAACAAATTCAACAACATAATTTGTCAACTCGAGAGTATTGGGGTAAATCATCATAATTCGATTGTGTTTAGAGAATGAAATACTAATTAATATAGTCGGTGAAAAGACATCGAAGAATTTATGAGCAAAGCTAGAAAGCTTGTACCAAACAAAATGAGTCAAAAATCGCATTTTCTTGAAATGAACTTTGTATTATTTGAGGCTGAGAGATGCTATGATAGTCCCATATCACTTGAATAAATTCAACAACATAATTTGTCAACTCGAGAGTGTTGGGGTAAACATGAATGAAGAAGATAAGTTGGTAACATTACTTTATTAGTTATCATAATCTTATGATAATCTTGTTACTACCTTGAGTTGTAATATTCAAGAATCCCTCAAATTGGATTCGGTTTATAGTTCTCTACTTGCTAATGAACCTCGAACAAAAGTTGGGTTCTTGATAGTGGAACCACACTTCATATGTGCTCACACATGTTGTAGTTTTAATGCATATGAACCATTTGAGGGCGGTTTGTTCTTAAAGGTAAATTATTCAATGAGTAAAACAATCGGAATGGTTTCCATTCCAATAACGATGTACAAAACAGGATGGCTCGTATACTAGAAAATGTGAGACATGTACCGGATTTAAAGAAGGTATTGATTTCACTTTCTTCTTTAGATATGGAAAACTACAAATATACTAAGCAAGGTGGAGTGCTCAAAGTTTTAGAAGGGGCTCTAGTTATGATGATGGAAGTCCAAGGAAGAAAGTGAAATCAATACCTTACGGCGATGCTGTTAGTCTATATAGATAAAGCAATGAATCAATCGATGGTGTTGTTATGGTAGGAATATCAATTTGTGTGTTCTTTACCATTATATGAGGTAATAACTACAAAAGCCACAAACTTGTAAGTTTCTTCCATTGATAGTGAATTATTTTCTTGTTGGTTTTGCTCAAAATTTCAATTGATTTTGATATATATAAAAAAATTTAAAATTCAAATGCGAAATACATTCGTGATCATTGGATCAGTCCAAATTTAACCTAGGTCGTTGTGCCTATATGTATTTGTAGGCTAGTGGGCCTACGTCAATTCTACTTTTTTGTTAAAATTTCGTTTAAAAACTCAGTTTCAATTTTTTTACTTTTCTTTTCTTTTCTTCTTATTTTTTTAAATTTTTTTATTTTTTTTATTTTTATAATGTGGTTGGGAACTTGGAATTCTAAACCATATCTTTTGTTAAAATTTTGTTGAAGTTCCAAACCACTGTGCTTGTGTTTTGTTCAAGTCAAAAACGAAGTTCCAAACCGTTTCTTTTTTTTTTAAGTTACCGTTTTGCACTTTTTGTTAAAATTTCTTTCAAAAACTCGAAGTTCGATTTTTTTTATTATTATTTATTTATTGTGGATGGGAACTTGGAATTTTGAACCATATCATTTTTAAAAATATTTTCTAAGTGCGAATCGGCCGATTCGACCCGAGAATTGGTAATCCGGTGCCGATTCTTGATTATAGCAGGAAATCGGTTACAAGTAACATAACTCGGTAAGTCGCTGCAGTGACACTGGTGCCGATTCTCGATTATAGCAGGAAATCGGCTAATTCGACCAGAGAATCGGTAATCCGGTGCCGATTCTCAATTATAGCAAGAAATTGATTACATGTAACATAACTCAGCAAGTCGCTGCAGTAACGAATCGGTAATCCGGTGCCTATTCTCGATTATAGCAGGAAATCGGTTACAAGTAACATAACTCGGCGAGTCGCTGCAGTGACGAGTGCCGATTCTCGATTATAGCTGGAAATCGTCGATTTGGCATGAAATCAGCCGATTCGACCCAAAAATCGGTAATCCAATGCCGATTCTCGAGTATAGTAGGAAATCGGTTACAAGTAATATAACTCCGGCGAGTCGCTGCAGTAACACGGGCTCGGCGAGTCGCTACAGTAACACGGGCTCGGCGAGTCGCTCCAAGTAACGGGCAATTTCAAATGGTAAGTTCTCGATTATAGCAGGAAATGAGTTATAAGTAACATAACTCGGCGAGTCACTTTCAAACAGTAAGTTCTCAATTATAGCAGGAAATCGGCTACAATTAACATAACTTGGCAAGTCACTACACGTAATAGGCGATTTCAAATGATAAGTTCTCGATTATAGCAGGAAATCGGTTACAAGTAACATAATTGGCGAATCGCTGCAATAACACGGGTGCCGATTCTCGATTATAGCCGGAAATCGTCGATTGACCCGAGAATCGGTAATTCGGTACCGATTCTCGATCATAGCAGGAAATCGATTACAAGTAACATAACACGGCGTGTCGCTGCAGTAACACGGGGTTCGGCGAGTCGCTACAAGTAACGGGTCACTGCAGTAACACGGGCTCAGCGAGTCGCTATAAGTAATGGGCGATTTCAAACGGTAAGGGTACTTTTAAAATATTTTAAAAATAACATAACTCTGCGAGTCGTTGCAGTAACACTCAAATAACGGGCAATTTCAAATGGTGTAACACTCAAGTAACGGGCCATTTCAAACGGTAAGGGTAAGGGAAATAACGGGCCATTTCAAAACGGGTTATTTCAAACGGTGTAACACTCAAGTATCGGGCCATTTCAAACGATAAGGGTAAGGAAAATAACCGGTCATTTCAAACGGTATAACACTCAAGTAAGGAGCCATTTCAAACGGTAAGGGTAAGGGAAATAACTGGCCATTTCAAACGGTGTAACACTCAAGTAACGGGCCATTTCAAAAGGTAAGGGTAAGGGTACGAGTAACGGGCCATTTCAAATGGTAAGGGTCTCCATTTCACATGGTGTAACACTCAAGTAAGGGTAAGGGTACGAGTAACAGGCCATTTCAAACGGTAAGGGGTCTCCATTTCAAATGGTGTAACACTCAAG
>NW_006495778.1:2255338-2304342 GCF_000471905.2 Amborella trichopoda | reverse complement strand
ATAATACAAAAATTAATAAATAAAATAAAAGATTTGGTTATCAATGTAGAAATTATTAGAATGTGTACCAATTTTTTTTTAATTTTTAGGTTTCTAGAATAAATTAATGGAAGAGATTGTTAGTAGAAAGAGAGAGATTTGTATGAATCCTATCTTTAAATTAATATTACTAAATTTATGTTAAAGACCATCTTGTTATAAAAATAAAAAATATAATTAGACCATTTATTCTTAGGTTGTATGAAGAAATACCTTTTATTTTTTTCACAATAAATACTTATTGTGTTATCTTTTTTTTTTTTTACAAGAAAAATATGATACTTGTTGACTATCTTTGGTTTTTTTTTTTTTGACAAAAGAAAAAGATGTTGTACTACATTTTTTTTTTGCTTGTTGTATTACTTTTTACTTTTTTTCACAAGAAAAATAAAAAAATGATGCTGCCAAAGTACATTTTATTTTTTATGCCTTTTGTTTTATTTTTTTTGCAAGAAATACTTGTTATATTACCTTGTATTTTTTTTACAAGAAAAATAAATAAATGTTATATTATCTTTTTTACCTTTATCTTGAAAGGCCTTTTATTTTATATTTTTTTTATTTTTTTACAACAGTATTTTTTGCCTTTGTTTATTTTTTTTACAACAAATTGTATTTTTTTTACAAGAAAATAAAAACATGTTGTATTATCTTTTTATCTTTATCTTGAAAAGCCTGTTATTTTATATTTTTTCTATTTTTTTACAACAGTATTTTCTGCCTTTGTTTATTGTTTTGAGAACAAATTTTTTTTTGTATTTTTTGGTTGTGCCCTAAGGGGTTCGAACTAAAAAAAATAAAAAATTGTTATGCGCTAAGGGGGTTCGAACTCAAAATATTTTTTGGTGTTCACTATGGGGTTCAAACTCAAGACATACACCCAAAATTCTGTGTTGTCAACCAATATGGCCACATCGCCACATGTGATTCTTTTAGCTTCCATAATAATATATATTCAATGATATTACTTTAATGATTTTTTGTGGGAATTATCCCACATTGAAGGATGAGTGTTGCTTGGTTCTCTATAAAGTCATGTGTATTAGACTTTTTGTTGTGCCTATAAAAACGTGGGCGAATCTCGGGTTTCTTGTGAAGCCGGCTTGGTAACAAGCAATCCAGCTCGACTCGACGAGTTTTCAAACACCGGTCCATACCATGTGGATCTAATACCGGTCCGAAAATGAAGTGTATCCAATGAACCTAGGTCATTGAGGGTTTCATGAATTGGGCTCATTTAAACTGTTAATGGTAGAGTAGAAAAAATACGGTCAGTTGGGATAATAAGGTGGCCCAACAATTGACCCTATGTTGCGTCACTTCATACGCCACATACTTCAAATAACCTCTTGGCTTTGGATTACATCAGGGATAATAAGGTGGCCCCACAATTAACCCTATGTTGCGTCACTTCATGCGCCACATACTTCAAATAACCTCTTGGCTTTGGATTACATCAAGGAAAAAGTTTATACAGAGCCGCGGCTATGAACAATCAAATTAGAGCCTGCCTCAAAATTTGATTTTAAAATTTGAAAATAGTGCATCTTATAACGAATTTTTGGACCGTCAATTTTCAAGATTTTTAAGATTTCATAGATCCACTCAATCTACACTTATCTTTTAAGCTTTTTAATAATTAAAATATATTTCAAGGTTATCACAAAGATTTTTAGTATTGAAACCATATTTGTCGATACTATTTGAAGATGTCTCTTTTTTATTGATTAGAGCCTCAGCTCTATACAAACCGCACCCTTAAAATGGAGGGTCCAATCTCTGCACAAAAAGTCACATGAAATTTGATAGCCGTATTATTGGAGTCACCGGTGTGCTTGTACCAAACCAAACCAAAAAAAAAATGAGAGAGAGAGCGGTATGCTATGCTCCGACGGAAACATATTATTCATCTACTCCTTCGCTCAAAACAACTATTTAGAATGATTTTTTTTAGTCTTAAAAGAATTATTAGATGACTATTTTTAAAATAAGAAGTTTGGATTTTATGTTTTGTGACACTTAGATCTAACCATTCAAAAATTGGACCGACTCTATTCAATCTTGATGCATTAATTATTATTATTTTCTTTTTTTAAGTACATAGAGAGTTAATTTTTGAACTTTTTTTGGTTTTGCTAAGATTGCTCTATATAGAGGTTACACCCCGAAAATTTAAGATCTAAACAGTACACCTAGCATGTATTTTGTCAAGAGAACAAATGTATAGTATACGCCAGCGGCCGTAGGAAGTCCGATTGATTGATTTTCTGTGTGCTATGCACATTTTACTAATTTGGAGGAGCCTGCCTTAAATTCTAATCACAAACAATGCCTTCCTCAATATTTTAATATTTATTTAATTGAGTAATGATCTTATGAGACCCTCCCACATCCATGTGGGTGGGACCTCAAAGGATCACCATTAAATTTGATATAAATCTTTAAAAAAGTTATCACATGAGAGTGAGACTTGAATTTTCTATAGATCTGTGCCAAATTTAATGGTGATCTTTTGGAGTCCTACACACATGGGTGTGGGAGAGTCTCATAGGATCATTATTCTTATTAACTTTATAATTTTTTTATTATGGAAAAAGTTTATATAGACGGAGGCTCTAAACAATCAAATTAGAGCCCACCTGAAAAATTTAACTAGAAGAGGTTGTTTTGATGCTCAAATATCCTCAAATTGATTATCTCAACATCAAGATGCATGAACATGAGAAAAAAAATGGAATTCAAGTTTTAAAAATAGTGCATATTGTAACGCATTTTTGGACCGTCAATTTTCAAGTTTTCATAGATCTGCTCGATCTACACTATTTTTAAAGTTTTAAATTTTATAATTAAATCGAAAAATATATTTTAAAGCTATCACAAAGATTTTCAGTATTGAAACCACATTTTTTGATACTATATGAAGGTGAGCTTTATTTTGATTGTTTAGAGCCTAAGCTCTATACAATACTATTTATATATCAAAATACCAAATACCTCTCCAAGTTTTGTGGCCATTTTGGTTAATTTGTTTTATCGAAAATGGCTTTTTATATTTTTTAAGTGCAATACTATGAGAATAGGACACATCCGAAATTGCATATAAAATGACTGATATAAAAGTTAAATTAAAATAATGTTACGTATGGCAAGCTATCCCACCGGACATTTAGGTCAAATGGCTAGGAGAGTGGGGATATATATAATTTATCTATGAGGTGAGATATATTGAAAGTGTGCTTATTACTAAAGGGTTAAAATTATCTTACAAAATATTAAATTAAGGTATGCCTCAAAAATCCTCTAGTGTAGAGTTTTCTGACATTGGAAGACCTCCAAATTGATCATCTTGGTTTTAGGATATATGGATATGAACAAAAAAAGAATTTTAAGTCCTAAAAAAAACGCATCTTGTAATAGATTATTTGGACTGTCTATTTTCAAGTGCTTACTAATCTACTAAATTTGTACTATTTTTTAAATCTTAAATTCATAACTAGAGATAAAAATAGGATTTTAAAGCTATCTTAAGGTTTTCAAACACTAGAACTACACCTCTAAACAAATTTTAGAGGTGGGCCTTACTTCAATTATAAAAGGTGGCACCTTATACAAACCTCACTCATTATTAAAAGCAAAGACTCCCATTTACCAGAGTCATCATTGTTGAATGATTAACTTTCATTTCATAAAGGTATTTCCTCAAAAAATTGTTCTCCTAAGTTGGAACCTTGACAATAAGATATATTTTTGTAATTTCGCTTGCCTATGTGACTCAACCGAAACTATATCTCTAGGTAAATTTTAAAGATACCCCTTACTTTAATAATACAAGGCAGGTGCCTTATACAAACCTCATTCATCAAAGGCTCCATTTACCACTATGTGATTTAATGTTTAAGTTTCATTTCATAAAGGTACGTCCTCAAAAAATTGTTCAAATTTTTCCAAATTACTCGAGTTGTAACCTTGACAATCATAGGCATTTTGTAATTTGGCCCACTCAAATGAGTCAAACCGAATTAGAAAAATACCCATGATTGTTTATGATAGGGAAATGGAACTACGTAATGACTAAAATATGCATAGTTGTTCAGTATTAGCAATAGAAAGCTAGGTTTATTTTTGTCATTTGAGAGTTCCTTGTTTCCAAGTTCGAACAGTGAGGGGCATTTTTGCGATTGATCTTAGACCCCTTAAGTAGGCTTAATTAGTAAAATTGATCTTGATTGACTAGGGTTTTCAACCATAAACATGGGTAATTTGGAAACTTTAAACAAAATTTTTTAAGGAGATAACTTTATGAAATGAAACGTAAAAAATATATTTTGTAGTTGAAATGGGATCGTTCGAGTTCTTTAATGATTTTGTAATATAATTTGCACATTTTAATGATGTTTTTTACTAAACAAAAAATATTGATTTTGCAATTTTATATAATAAAAATATACAAGAAGACCATTTACCATAGGTACACAGATGCTACAATCAATTTTAGCTGTTATATTTTAAATCAGACAATTGAAAGTATGTCATTGACAATGATCAAAATTTAAATAAAAATTTATTGAACTTTATGACATGCTCTCGAATTTGACATCTTAAGGGTGATCAATGGCTCCTTATGTCAAATATAAATAGTCTTATAGCATACGTTATATTATTAATTGACATTTAATCCATGGCACAAGTACAGAAAATCAAAGTGTGATTTTTTATGATATTTTCTTTGAATCGGTACAAGTTTTAAAATAATAAAACATTTTATTCAAAGATTAAAATAAAATGAAAGAGGCATGTTATATATCTTTAATTGAAAGTTTATATAAATGCAATGGTACCTTATTCACGAGGAATATACTTTGAGCATAAATCTCAAATCATTGGTGACAAAAAGGATCAAAAGATTTAGGAAAAAGTTTATATATGGATGCTACCTTATAATGTAGAACTATGGATGCCTCTCAAAAATCCATCGGAAAAGGTAGTTTTAATGTTGAAAAACCTTTTGATTGATCATCTCAACATCGAGATGTATAACTATGAAAAATAACAAGATTTTAATTCTAAAAAATAGTGCATTTTACAACATATTATTTACACCATCCATTTTCAAGATTTTCATATGTTTATAGATCTACTTGATTTTAACCATTTTTAAATTTAAAATTTATAATTAGATATAAAAATAGATTTTGAGATAATCCTAAGAACATCATTTTACATCAAAATTATATACCATGATAAAATTTGAAGGGCACCGTACACACCTATGGAGGCGTCGGTAAGCCACCTGCACCCAAAGATTTAAACCATAAAAGGAAAAAGTTTATATAAAGATGCTACCTTATAATGTAGAACTACGAATGCTCCTCAAAAATCATCAGAAAAGGTAGTTTTGATGTTGAAAAACCCTTTGATTGATCATCTCGACATCGAGATATATGACTATGAAAAATAAAAAGATTTTAAGTCTAAAAGATAATGCACTTTACAACATATTATTTACACCGTCCATTTTCAAGATTTTCATATGTTTATAGATCTACTTGATTTTAACCATTTTTGAAATTTAAAATTTTATAATTAGATATAAAAATAGATTTTGAGATAATCCTAATAACATTTTACATCAAAATTATACACCATGATAAAATTTGATGGTGCACCTTACCTCTACACCTACAGATGCATCAACTGCACCCACCATAAATAGGCCTAACACAAAAGTACCATATTTGTTCTTATTCCTTATGGGAAAGTATAAAATAAGACCATTTACCTATGATACAAGGTGGTTACATTAAATCTTGACCATTGGATATGAAATTAGGTGGTTGCATTTATTCCATTGACCAAGCTCAAACTTCAAAAGACTTTGTGACATATCCAAGCAATCAAATTTCACATCAAATGGATATAAAAACTTGTGACCACCATGTATCAAAGGTAAATGGTATCATTGTATACAATCCCATTTTTTATTTATGATAAAAAGTACATCTATCTTTAGTTGAGAATATAAAGTTAAAGAGCAACGATCCTATAAGACCCGCCCACACCCATAGATTCCCAAAGGATCACCATTAAATTTGGCACAGTTCTCTAGAAAATTCAATTCCCACACCCATGTGATAACTTTTCTAGAGATCTGTGTCAAATTTAATGGTGGGAGGGGGGGGGCTTACTTGCCTATGAAGAGAGACCCTAAGGGGAATCATTATCTATACTTGTGAAAAATTAGTCTCTCTCCATAGGCAACTAAGCCCCCCCCTCCCAAACTCTAGACCCCAAAGTCCGAGCCTCTACTCTATAAATATTTTCTATGGGGAATCATTATCTATACTTGTGAAAAATTAGTCTCTCTTCATAGGCAAGTAAGCCCCCCTCCCCCGATCATTTGGGGTCCTACTCACATGGGTGTGGGAGAGTCTCATAGGATCATTACTCAAAATTAAATATCCAAAAAGTTTAAAAATTTGTCTCCTTTTGATATATGCATAGTACCCTTTTATTATTTGCACTTTAGAAGGAGATATTCCTAATTACTAGAAGGTACTTGAGGGAAAAATATATGCAAGTAAATTTTATTTATTATGATCAGGATATGGAAAATCATTGGGTCGAACTAGGCCTGGTTTGACCCACAATCTATGGTGTTTGGGCCAACAAATTGGCCCAGGCCAAGAGTTATTGCCTGGTCCATTGTTTGGTGTGGGGCTATTCCCATACAAAAATAGGGAACTCCTTAGCTTTGCTCTTTCAACTTTTATAAGCCCATTTTCTCAAAAAAATATGCCATTTTAATTCATTTTCCCTCATTTTTTCCATAAATTTTCCATGGCATTTGTTCTAAAATATTCATCTTTGATCCATCTACAAGATCCGCAAAATTATTTTATATCAAAATATCCTGACTGAAACCAAATGCCAAAAGTTTTTTTGAAAAATGTTATGAACTTTTATTAAAACAATACTTCAAAAAAATGCCAAAAGTTTGGGGCCATTATAAAAGACTAAGTATAAATATGTCAGAAATAGCATCACCCCCAAGCTTTCATCCACAATTTTGTTTGCAATTTCTCTTATGACAGAGTTAGCAATGATTGATAATATCTATTTCATCATTTAACATAACATTTCTATGGATTTGGATCTTCTTGGTCTTATTTTTTTATAATGTATTTTTTTTTTTCAAGAGATTGCATTGTTTGTTTGATCTTCCTCATTACATACAATTTTATGTGAAATTTGTCCTAAAATAATTCTTTATTGAGCCATCTATAAGATCTGCATCATTATTTTTGAGAAAGTTGGATCAGTTCTATCCATATGGGTATTGTAGTTAATACTTGTTATTTTTTTCTATCAATAAATTCTACTTTACTCTTGATTAATTACCTAACAAGCTCCTAGAGAAAAAGTTATTATGTTGTTGATAAAGGTATCAAGCGTCAAAAATTATTGTATGTATTAAGCAAATACTCCGTGTGTAATAGTACCCTAACAAAACTTACATGTTTTATCTCCTTTTTAACTGAAAAATAATTTAAATCTTTTTTTTACTTCCTTTTTTTCTGCTACATCATGTGGAATCAAATAATCCAGATCAAAACTACCAATCCAACAGGCAAATCCAAGAGTGGTTGTTAAGAGGGGAACTAAGTGGGTGGGTGATTTGAAACTTTCGAGATTGATCCAAAAGTTGTTGTTAAGATGGCCATCTTGCATTTTGATAACTCATGGACGCCATAATTGTTTTTGATATATATAATAGTATTCATTAATGATAGCGGGTGATTATGGGGAGATTCATTAAGGTACAATTTCCACCATCCATTATTGAGGATAGATGGTGGATTCCCTTTGGTGGAAGGCTTGAAAAAATGGAAATAAAGGTAATTAATACCAAAAATCTAATGGGTAAGAATGATTGTGACCCCCGTGTGCAAAAGATAAATGGTCTCTTTGTAGACAATCCCATTTTTAAAAGTTTTATTTCTCAGCAAGAGAAAACGCATCGTCTATTTTCAAAACAATAGCCGTCATAGTCATTGTTATACTTAACATAAAAAGGTTTCGTCCATTTGCACACTATTAAAAAAACAACACATCCCTTCTAACAACCATAATATAAAGCGAGACCATAGCTAGCAAGTCGAGGACTAATAATATATTGTCAAACTAAAAAATCTGTAATAAACCAGTTTAATTTCAAAAAGTCGGAGAAAAAATCGGGTAAAAATTACAAGATCTCCAAATAATAAGGTAAGTTAATATTTTGGATTTGGCTCAAAAAAGCAGAGTAAAAAAATCGGATATATAAAATTGACGTAGTATAGGATTATGATTTGCAATATTGTATAGATACATTAAAGCTATTGATAGCCTTATGTACTGGCATTCGAGTAAAATATAAATCCAATAACGATGCTTACTCTATTGTCACTACATAAAACATATCCTAAATTTATTGGGAGCATAAAATGAAATAACAAGAATAATACTAAACATAAGGACTACATTAGTAAATAACAATAACTATAAATCAAAGCATAGAATTATTGTTCTACGTAAAAACAATAAAGACTCTCAGTATAGGATTGTAATTAACTAAAAGAAAACACAGCGACCCAAAAAATAAAATAAATAAAAAATAAAAAATAAAAATAAAAATGAAATTAATCACACTTCTTTTAGCATAAAGAAAGCAACAAAATGTTTAACCAAATTCAAATCTCAAAACGAATTCCTAGCTACTTAAATCTTTAGTTTGTTGAATCTCTCTCTTGCTATTTATAAGGACACTTTGGATTTAAAGAAAGAAAGATATTTCATTGCGTTACTCTTCTTCTAACTCTACCTATTATTTTGAGATATACGAATGTTTTGATATCTTACTTTTTAGAGAATATACTGCTAGCAGTTTTTGCTATAATTTTTCAAAGAAAACTTATTTGTGAAATTTTTTATAGAATTTTTTGTTAAATCAAGATTCTTAGTTTATTCCCATTGTTAATGTGCTTATCTTTAAATCACACTCAATACTATGAAGTATAAAGAAATAGAACTTTAGGGATAAAGTTTATTTTGAAAAGTTTTTTTGAAAAAAGATAAAATACATATTTATATCGGTTCCATTAAAAAAAATTGATTTTTTGAAGATCTTTTGAAAAACTCGGAGTTCTTAATGGATTTTAAAAAATTGTGTTTTAAATGAAGACTTGCTAACTATGAGCGAGACACACCATATTTATATAAAGGGAATTTTTAGTGTTATAAAGGCATCTTTTCCAGGGAGTTTTAAACAAAGAATTGCTTGCTAACTATAGATTTAAATGGAACAAAAGGGCGGATCAGGATTCATGTAGCCGACCCCAATTAATTGGAGAAAAGCTATGACGATACGTTCTTCATGTCAGGCTCTGTTATTTTGAAAAGGAAAATATTTCTATACTTCCCCTACATCATAGAAGATTTATGCTTCCCCTACCATCCAGCCATCCAATTTTGATCAAGAGAGCCACTTACCGTTTGATCTTAGATCCAACGTCTCAAGGTATTTTGTTTTCATTTTTTTTTTATATAAATTGTATGAATATGAAATTTTGTACATGCCATATTCTCATTGGGGGGCACCTATAAAAAATATTAAAATAATTTTGTGATAAAATATAATGATCAAAATAACCCTTAAAATTTTTAAAGGTATTTTGGTCATTTTATTTTATTGAAAATATTTGTTTTATATTTTTCACTAGTGAGAGTTTAATAGAGGATTGGACGTACAAAATTTGGTGTTAAAATAGTTTATATAAAAAAATTTAAAAATAAAATAGTGTAGAGTTGTGACACTGTGATTAAGACAATCTTAGCCCTCCATTCAGAATGGACGGTTAGATAAGGGGAGGTATATAAGTTTTATGTTGTAGGGGAAGCATAGAAAGCTTGCCCTTTTGAAAATACAACTTTTCGAAACAAGTTACACACAATACCTCAAAAAGTCAAATTAAATGTACACAATACCTCAAAAAGTCACAAATTAAATGTGGTAGAGGTCTTATCAACTTTATAATTATTTCGTCCAACAATTGTTGTGTCGACATTTTTAATGATCTTGACTAACAAGACAATTTATTATTATTATTAGTATTATTTTTCAAATAATTTCAGTAAAAATTGAACTGTATAGAGCCGAGGCTCTAAACAATCAAATTAGAGCCTACTTTCAAGTAGTGTCGAGGAATGTGGTTTCAACACTGAAAAGTTTTGTGATAGCCTTAAATTATAGTTTTATCTTTAGTTATAAAATTTAAAGTTTAAAAAATAGGGTAGAACGAGCAGATCTATGAAAACTTGAAAATCTTAAAAATTGAAGGTCCAAAAATACATTACAAGATGCACTATTTTTAAAACTTGAAATCCATTTTTTTCTCATTTTCATGCATCCTGATGTCAATTTGATGATATTTTGGGACCAAAACAACCTCTTATAGTGAAAGTTTTGAGGCACCTTCTAATTTGATAGTTTAGATGTCTAGGATCTAAATAAACTTTTCCCAAGATGTAATTGTCACCGGAGTGGAAGACAACCGATCTAGTCTTATGCAAGGGCATAATGGTCATAGAGATATTAAATAATTCTTGGGACTCTTCCGGCAATTTATTAGAAGTTTGGGGTATCATGGTCTTGCGTATGTCTATAAATAGAGGCGGTCATTCCTGTCCTACTAGGCTTTTTTTTGAAGGTTTGCAACGCAGGGTTCTATTCTCTGAGGTATTCTTGTTCTTCCGGTTCTTATTTCTCTGGAAGTTTTTGCTATGTTAATTTATATAAATTATTTGGTAATTGTGGCCTCTAAATCTGGTTTGTTTTTCTTTAATTTGTTTCACGTTTTCATCATTTACTCGTTGTTTGGTTATATTTATTTTGGAAATTTTTATTCTAATATTATATGTCTTAAATTACATCTCATTTATTTCAGGTTATTTCTATTGAAGAATATGATAGTAATTCTTTTACTTTTCTGGTTTTTTGACTTTAATTGTTTTGAGGACAAATGAATTTTGTAATTTGTATTTATCTTTGTTGGGTTGACTGTATATAGCTTGGATGCTATCAAATTGGCTTCAAATGCAGGAGTTTAATTGTATGGGTCCCCTGCTTGTAGCCCAATTGTATGTTTTCTGATGATTTACTTTCACTATGGCCTAGGATTGTGCAGTGGGTATTTGTATTGAGACAAGTTTCTAGGTTGATATCCTTCATTTAAAATTTAAGATAGTTGCAGTTTTCCTTTTTCCTGGTTATTATATTCTTCCCTAGAAATTGTTGACATTTTTTTTTTTTGAGAATTTGTTTGTTACTTATGTTAGCTTGTTTTGATGTTTGAAATTCATCCCATTACAGTTTTGGCCCATATTATAATTTTTACCTCTTGTGGAGAATTGGAGATCACTTCTAGAATGGTGAAATCTATAGAATTAATATGCACTAAGTCTTAGCCTCATCAAGTATATTAGAGATGGTGCTATAGCAAGATTGATCCCAAAGAAGATTAAATGTTTCCCACTAAGTTTCCATTTCAGGAGCTATGTTCCTATTGGAAAAGTTCTATAGCAATTGGGTTAATGGTGGTAGGAATCTCAAAGCTGGATGTATTATCTTGCTGCACGGGGATTAGTTATGAACCATCTATACAAAGCCCATGTAGTTACTGAAGAGAGGAACTCAACTGGTTTCATAAAACTTGCAACTTCTTAACATTATCCTACATATGAGAATGAGTAGGCTTGTTGCTGAAGAGAGAATATTGGGAATTAGCTGATATTAAATTTATAAAAGTTAGAAAATTGTAAACAACTTGCTGCGGAATGCTTACATAAAGGAAATTGAGATCATCATGTTCAGTTACTTGATTGCTGAAGACATGAGGTAGACTTGCTAATGGTTTATTTTTTTTTTGAAGACCTATATCAGCTTATGGTCTCCTTCTCAGTTAGTAATATGATGCTTTTATGAAGGATTCATGTGGGCTATTTCCTGCATTTTCTCTTCCACTTTTCAAGGGAAATATATGTTCGTTAAATAGAAAGGAAGTCATTAAGGGAGTCAATTAGAGTTTTTCTTCACTATCTCAATTCAGACAAACAATTGACGTTCCAAATATTATCAAAATATCCTATTGGTTTTTCCTGTTGTCTTAGGGCGTGTTTGATGCCGGCGAATTATTGGACAGGGAGGAAGTCTCCCATTTTCATGGGAGACAGCCCTTCCAAAACAGGCTGCCAAGCGCAAGTTAATGTTAAAAAAAAAGGATCGTGGAAGGGCGTGGAATGCCACCCTTCCAAAATGTTCCTGATCTCAAACGTGGAAGTGGGACGATCCACTCCCACTTCCAAAATCTGGTGTTATCAAACACACTCTTATTTCTTTCTCCTCTCCCCCACACTACCATATATGTCTCCTTTTGTGTGTTCCTTTGGAATTTTAACAGCTTCTTGCCTGATGGCATGTAATGTTCAAAAAAGGAAGGAAAAAAAAAGGACAAATAAATTTGGGCTGCACGAAAGTTTTAGTTATGTGGCTTTCTAACTCTTGCTCTTAATCTGCAGAGGAGCTTTTGTGGCACATGAATATTTTTTTTCAATGAATATTTTTGAAGTCACAGGTATTGTACTAAATTGTGCTTGGGTCAGTGTCCAGCTTGATGCAATCACCTTTAGAGGATTTAAAATTTCGCCTAGATGTCCATTTAGGCTGATCAAATGCTTAAATTGAAGATATCTTCAACGATCTCTTACCTTCATCTCTATGATTTTCTTGTAATTTATATGTTTTGGGCTTCAAAGTTGAAAGCTTGTTGGAAAAAATAGTTTGACTATTACTTAGTGTTAAGGTTTCTAATATTTAATAATTTCCTAGTTGTAATGTATTGAGATATACTGTCTCTAGGAACTGACGTTCTTTACTATATGGCTTACAACCCTTAAAATTATCTTCTAATTTGATTAGGATGCTTTCTTGATTGATTTAGAGTTCTAGGATGGGTAGGTTGGATTAGGGAAGACCTAAAAATACACGTTCATGCCTGAGCCAAATCAATCAATTTTTGAAAAATAAAAATTTAGGTTTTCAGTTTTGATGAGAAATCACCTATAGAGGAGAGAAATCTTCAACTCCTTTTGGTGATAGAGTGATTTTACACCTCTAGCTTAAGATGGTTCAGTCTTCTTAACAAGTTTGAACCTTCTTCTTTTCTTCTTGTATGCTTCCAACCTTAGAGTCCCCATAACCAAATTCTGCACCCATTCCAACCCTTTCATAAACCCCAGACTAAAAGCTCAAGCCCTGGATTTTCCTTACTAGATTTGCCCTAATTCAACCTTGCTTTACTCTCTTACCTTGCTGGACCTGCTAAATTGCGGCAAGCTTTGACCCCTTTAGAAACCTGAAAATCCTTCGCCCTAACCCTCACCCTAATTATACTTCATTTAGACTTGTATTGTCCATTTATACCCCAATTAGGAAAATTTTCAAAGGCCCAAAATCCTGCTGTTCTAATCTTTGTATGAACCTAAACCCTTTAGAGCTCCTGAACCCTTACTCATTTAGAATTTCTAATTGCACCTAAAACCATTTTTTCTATGCCCATCTCGTCTACACTCATTAATAATAACTCTACCAAGGGCGATCCTATTATAGGGATAGCCTCAGGCACGCCGGTCATGATTTTGACTGCCCAATAACCAATTTGGTCCCGAGATAAGGAATAGCCAGTTACACCAAAAGATGCAGTCAATAAAGCCAGCCGTAACCCAAGTTAATTTGTGAGGTTTCTTAAATCCGCATGTGAGATAAACATGAAATACGTGCACGGTCATCATTAGAACCATCATCCTTGCTGACCATCGATGAACTGATTGGATTAACCAAGGAGCCCAGCATCCTTGTTTCTATATCAGTTTTGGTATTAGAGCAAGTTGATCCATGGGAGCTTGCTTTGAACCTGCCGTGTCAAACAAAATGGGATGCTTTGAGTTCGGTCATGTTAATCCAAATGGGTCAAACCCATTATTCTCATCCAGAGAGCTTTTGTTGCTATTGAGGATGAGAGGAATGCTAAGCATTGAGTCCTCAATGCATTTCTTGAGAAAATAACTTGCATGCGGACACTCAACAACCCATCTTGATGGATTGCAAAAAGAGCATTGTTCATTCTCCTCCCACTTCCAAAAGTTTGGGTGGGTCTCTTCAGACCTATAGAGTTGGTTTCAATGTTTCAAAAAATGCTAAGCAGCCGGCCTGGTACCTAGAACCTCAGGCGCACTGAGGTGAAACATTTCAGAAGCATGCATATATGTGCTGTCCAAGCGTACATACATGCAGTTTTTTGTGTTAATTTGTATTTCTTAGCATTTATATGTATGCTAACTAACGTTTTCATGCAAATATATACGCATAAATGTTGAAACATGTTCAAAATTTCAAATCATTGAAAATTTAGTGAAAAACATATTCAGGTCCATAGTGTATGGTCTCCAACTTGCCAATCCATACTATAGTGGCTTACAATCATGATACACAGTTACACAACAGATAGGCATAATCACATGGACTCCAAGTCTCCAAAAACAGTACAAAGCCAATACAAGGTGATGCAGTATAAAAGATAAGTTAAAATACAAAAGAAGCAAGGAGATCGTCAATTATTCAAGCATCGTCTGTCAAAGTCTTCATCATCGCTTGCACCTCCATCTGAATCAAGGCCATCATCAGCAGAATCATTACCCTCTTAAAAATATTGCCCATCTTCCTCAGTTTATTTTGAATCTGCCTAATTCTCTCCTATCTTCCTCACCCTTGTGTGAAGTACCGGCAACCATTGATGCTCAAGTGGCCCTCCTAAGATCAGAATCTATACTTGAAGCTTCCTCAACCGTATCCCAAGTCAAACTCTCACCAAGGATGACAACTTCATTGCCAGGGTCTCCAACCAACCATTCATTAGCATTCTCATTGTCCTTAGAGGCGATTAGATCCTTCTTCTGCTGATCAAACTTTTCCCTAAGCCTCTGATTCCCAAATCATTGAGCTTTCTTTACTGAAGCTTATTTCTTCTCTCTCTGTGCACCTATAAGAAAAAATGCATGAGTACTACTAGCATCATTACTTGACCCAACTAGAGTTTTAAATTTGGACTAAAGGAGGACTAAAGTATAATCATAAAGACATACTTAAATTGGTATTAAATGTCTATATCGGCTATAATAGAAATGAACCTCAATTAAACATACCATCTTAAAACAACTCCAATTCAGCTCATAAACAGAAGACCTAGTTGTTAAACTTCATGCTTGAACAACCATCTTCTGGAGGGTTAGAGCATTACTCCCATGCTGGCTCCACCATTGGGCTGCAATTTGGGTGTTATCTTTAATTCATTTAACATTATCATAAAGGATTTTAGTGAATTTAATATTAAATATTAGTCATTAGAAACTTGAAAGAACATTTTCAAACAAAGTATATTACTTGGATCTGATTTGGTCCTTTGAATCACCGCCATTTCTAACCTGAATGACCTCAATGCACACTTATTCAAATGAGTGCCTCAGTAGATATCTTAACTAAGATTTCTAGCACAGGAACAAGCCTCTCAAGGTACTCATTAACTCCACCCACGCTTGTATCTTTCCTCTCAATATCTAGGTCAGCATAAAAAAACTTCGGGTTCAAATAGTACTCACCTGCATGCAATGGTCTCTGAAGCTGCCTATCCCAATTTTCATCAATAATCTCCAAATTGGGTTATACTTGGTCTCATCATTAACAAAATCTCTTCTATCTCATTCTTAGTTCCATGATTCCATCTAATGCATTGTATATAGCCCATAGAGGGCTTGTCACCATTAGCCAAGTGCAAGATCTTGACCAAGATAGAAATACCTCTAGCGAGTACTTTACCCCATGCTAAAAAACTTTAGGAAGAAAAATATCATGGTCCCTGTTTCCTTTGGGAGCTCTAGACTACTTACACCTGCTCCAGTCCTCCGAAGTGGATCTTCCTATTATTTATGCTCTTAAGACTTATGTAAGCAGTAGTAAATCTGGTGACCCTAGCCCTTACTAGCTCCTCCTTCTTTTTTGTGAACTTAGGCATTATACTAAGGGTAATGGTCTGGTTATATATGAAATTGTGGCCTTCCTTGCCTTAAAAGTTGTGCCTTTAACAATAGGCATGTCGCTAATAACGTCAAGCATAAGGTCTTTGCAATAAACAACTCAAGGTGTCTGAAATATAGGAGGCCTCTTTTGGCAAAGCAAATGAGCTGCAACTATATTAAGGGCAACATTATCTGTGACAACTTGAATTAAATGCTCCTCCCCAAACTCGACAAGGCCCTTATCAATAAAAGAGAATATATAATGTGCACTATGAACATCTTTAGAAGCATCAATGGATCTTGGACATATCGTACCTAAGGAACAATTCACCAATAGGTTCTTGGTATTCCTCTCCTCATGTCACTTCATGAATTAGTGATTATGAAACCCAAATTGAGCCCACCCATCCTTATGGGACTTGAGGTATGTTCTACCTCTTTCTTCAGTAGTGGCTCTGAATCAGTGTTCGCAAAATTGAACCGGAATGGTTAATCGGACATGGGCCCAAAAGCGGTTTAACCAGCCTAACTGTTAAACCGGCCGATTCAACCATTATAACCGGACAAGTCATGGGCAGTTAATAAAGTATTGAAAAAGATAAAAAAATACAAAAAAAAAATCTACTAAAATATGAAAAGCATATAAAGAATGATTAAAACAAAACACATTCAAATGAAGTTGAAAATTAATGAAAAAATGGATTTTAACGAATCGATTTTTTGAATTAGAGTGAGTATTAATAACCAAAACAATTTTTAAGCTTTACCATAATGTAAAGAATATTAAAAAATGCATTAAAAACCAAATTCCTTATTTTTCGAAATTTATATACATTTTTTTTGAATTTTTTTTTAAATACCGGTCGATCACCAAAACCACCCAAAACCGGAACTGGCCAGTTGCCTGTTTTGATCTAATCGGGCGGTTGGCTGTTAGATCGCCCGGTTTTTCCAACAATGCTCTGAATGACAGAATCAGCTTTGAAATGATGTAATTTTTAACCCAAATGTGTATTTGGGGTGATCCAAAGCTTGAATTGAAGATATCTTCAAAGATATGCACCCTTATCTCTATGGTTGTTTCAGAATCTAGACATTAGGGCACTCCCCCCAAAAAAAGAATAATCCAGAGTTTGGGCTTCAAATTATTGTTGAATACTTGCTGGGAAAATCAGTGATGAATTTATTTTTTTTGGTGTTAAATTTTCTAATATTTAATTCTCTGATTAGAAAATTCACAAATAAAAAAAAAAAATTCTTTGATCAGAACCCACGAATTTCTAATATATGGATCAGAACCCATAGATTTTATCTTCTGACTGATCTAGAGTTCAGATATGGGTAGATTAGGATTTGGTAACCACTACAAATTGATACACTATCCATTGACCAAATCAATCAATTCATGTGAAATTGAATTTGGGTTTTCACTTGTGGTGAGAAGCCTCTTTTAGAGGAGAGATTCCTGAACTGTTTTTGTTGAGGAAATGATTTTAGATCTCTAGCTTAGCATTTAGCAAATGCTATAAGTCAATGCTCTTTTCAAAAGAGTGATCTGTTCTACATTTTTGTGAGATGTCATATTGTTGAGGGTATTTAGTCATCTAGAATGATCATTCGTTCTCATGTAAAATCTTCATGTGTAACAAGGACTCATCTATTTTCTTAATTCAAAGAGTGAAGGCATAAAGTAAATTTGTTATGAGAAGTTTACTCTTATATGCAAGTTGTAGCTGTTTTTGTTTTGCTGACATATGCACTTGATTTAATGAATTGTTTGATGATTCTATTCTTTTTGCCTGTTTCTTTGATACTATTTTGTAAACGAGTAATTTTAGTATTAAAAGTATTATTTCTTTTTGGCACAAGGAAAATTTATGAACATATGGTTGAGGTATTTTTAAATGTTATTTCTGTTGCAAAGTTTATTTTTGCTTCATTGAGGAACCATATACTTTCTTTCTACCTAGGATCGTGAATTGATATATTCTAGCCATGGATATTAGTTTGATTATTCCTGTTGCTTATTCTAATACCCTTGCAGGAAGACAGTTATTCAACATCTTCACGGTGTATACTGAGCTTTATTTTCAGTTTTCTCAGTAACATTATGGAGGAAGAGGATATAATGAGTGTCACTGTTATTTGGAGGGGAAAGCAAATCACCGTAGAGATTAATTCAGGCTCTACTGTTGAAGAGCTTGGTCAGAAGCTGCAGATAGTGACGAATGTGAAACCTGAAACAATGCGGTTACTTGTTCCACGCTCTACAAATAATAGCTCCAAATTACTTTTACCATTCTCACATGAGCACTCAAAATTAAGCTTGCAAGAAACTGCTGTTCTCAAGGTAAAGACCTTATTTGTGATTCAGTGATAATATATCCATTTTCTTCTAGTAAACATGATGAACAACTCTACTTCTTGTCTTTGCCTTATTTCTTTCATATTTAATCATGCTATTATAGGAGTTATTGAGTTCTTTTCAATTGCATATAGCTTGTTTAAGTTGCAATTATTTGTTTGTAGAATGTAATGTGTTGTATGATGGTTTTATATTTATCAAGCTCTTTCCTTATTGTTTTTTTCCAGCTGTTTTAGCAATTAGATTGTTATTTGGGTACAAAACCGGGAGCTCAAATGTGGAGTCATCTTTATGCATGTTTTCTGAATATTGCAAGGATGTTTCTTAACTGTCTTCATTACTGTCTATTGTGGCTTCCCTTTGTCATAATGATCGTTATCTATTGGTCTCACCAATTCTAGATGGGATTTAACCTTGGAAGGCTTGATGGTCCGCATTTGATTTGTGGTTGTCCTGTACTTTCTCTAAATGCACGTTTTTGTAGCATATTTGTTGTAAGAAAAGTGTTTTTACTTCAGTTTACACAGGACATCTCAGGTACCATCTAAGCTGATCATGTATGGATGTTGTGGCCCACCTTCTTGTTTTTTTCATGTCCAAGCTTGTTGCTTGTATGAAATGGCTTCTAGTCCTTTGGATTAAGTTAGTCCCTCGTATCTGTTCTCTCTCATTCTGGTCGCTAGTGGTACAACCATAGGGACTTCATATTATGTTGGCACGGACTAATGCCTCTCTCATTAACTTTTTCTCTTCTACACAATCATTTAGTATTCCATCTTCGTGGTGATGGAGTGGCCAGGTCTTTATGGAGCTGTATCCAGGGTGTAAAGCTAAACCCTAGTATCTAGGGAAAATTACAAAAAACCCCCAAGACTGCACTATTTATACAACTTACCCCCAACCTAACCTTTTCTCTCAGTTTTTTCCCTACAACAAACTTGCTATGCAAATAACCCTCCCAACCCAAAAAACATAAAAAAAAGACTAAACTACCCTTACCACTATTCCACATGCCTCTCTCTTCGGCAGTAGAACCTGTGAGACACAATGCTCCGGTAGTAGCAAACGGCGCTCCGGTTGTAGTGCTCCGGCAGTTGCAAAGGGCGCCGACAATAGAACTTGTGGGACATAGCACTCCCGTAGTAGCAAAGGGCGCTTTGGCAATAGGAAAGGGCGTTTCGGTAGTAGAGCTTCGGCAGTTGCAAAGGGCACTCCGGCAGTAGAACTGGTGAGACACAACACTCCGGAAGTAGCAAAGGGCGCTCCGGTAGTAGTGCTTTGACAGTGGCAAAGGGTGCTACGGCAGTAGAACTTGTGAGACGTCAAATCTCGCCAAATTGATTTTTATGTATGGGAAGGGCATTTCCGTCTCAAAAAAAGAACTTTTTGCTTTGGGGGGGTTTTTGCATAGAAAGTTTATTGTGGGGAAAAAAGTGAGAGAAAAGGTTTGGATGGGGGTAAGTTGTATAGATAGTGTATTTTGAGGTTTTTTTTGTAATTTTCCCTCTTATCTATCCATCTATCTATGAATAATGTTTTGTTTTTTAACCATGTACTCATCTACGTGAACAACCTTCTCTACATTGCATCATCTTATTGCATCTTTACTGCCTATCCATATATAGTTCTCAGCAGGTGCTCGACCTTTTTACCCTGACATTGTCTCTCTTGTGTGGATTTCTTTCATTTATTTGGCTTTCTAAGTGAGAACATATCATTGGCCAAACTTCAATGAGTGTACATCAAATTGCAACTAGTGGAGCCAACTCATTTTTCTCCACTCGCAAACAAGGTCTTATGCGTTTACTATGTCAAGCACTGTTTTATGTAATTTCATTGCTTTCATTGATTCTCTGTGTTCCCAAGGAATGACGAGGATATGAAGTTGTTTCATTTGTGATTAATTTTGGGAAGCTATGAAAGTAATCTTGTATCTTATTCATAATACTTTGGATCTTATCACCACAGATTCTTGAAACTTGTAATAGGGCATTTCTTGCATGCATGGAACTAGCTTGGCAAGTTGGCCCACAACTTGTTTAATCTTTATTGATTCAGTCGTGTGGCCAGTCAACTTGTCAAATGGCATGGTCATTCTTACTTGGTCAACCTCCGTGATCATAGACTTATAGTGAGTTTGGGATCTTTTGCATTCAGAATCCTATGGTTGTTGTATTTGGGGGCAATGAGGCCTATGATGGTTTCCTCAGGTTTGTCCAGTCTTTGAGGCTCAGAACAAGATTGCTGACCTTTGCTTTCATTTACACTTGATCTAAATACTAATTTAGGATTGTACTAGGTATGAAAAAGCTATTAATGGTGCTCATTAGCAAGAGCAATTTGTAGAGAGTTCCATGCACTTGAGCAAACTAATACTGGAGACTTTTTTTTTTTTTACATAGAAATTCCCATATGTTCCCATCCATTAGAACTGTACATTACTATACTAGCTTGTGATCCTTTATAGATATAATGCAAAACTGGTTATGGAGGGTCTGCATTGAAATATCGGATTGATTAATAGGAAACATTTATTCATATTTCCAAACTTTCAATTGCTCAGGTATTGTTACTAGTAGCTATGGAACGATGATGGGATACCATTTGAGCATAAAAATGCATTCATATGTCTAAGGATCCATTGGCAAGCCCTAGTTATATGTCAGAGTCCTCTTTACCAGTAAAAGAAGGCTACATATAGTTTCAAACAATTCCCAAGGTGATCATGTTCCTCCATTCTTCTATATCAAGGGTCATACCCTTAGTAAGACCAAAAGTCACCATATCTTTTCTCATTACTTCTATTCATGTCTTTTTGAGCCTTTCCCTTGCCCTTTTAGAGTCTTCCACTTGAACCAAATCGCACACACCTTCTAACCTGTGTTGTATTAGGTCAACAATGCACATGACCAGCCCACCTAAGTCTAATTTTCCTCATCTTATCGCCTATTGAAGTGTGGTCGTAGAGGTTGACTTCTTTTTATGTGAAGCATTCCAAAAATCAGATTCTTGTTCTCTGATCTATGTACATAGCGTAATGATTAACTGGAATGGCCTTACCATTATTTCTCATATTAAAAGTAAAATACTTCAAACACTTTTTTTTTTTGAAACATATGGGGCATTTATCTTGCTTTCTAGAGAGTCACATTAACTATTCAACACAAGTATTTATAGACATCATATCTCGAGATCGTTTTTCAAACTCTACGACCACTGGAGTTCCACTTGAACTTGATGCCAGGTATTTGATTGTGGAGCTGGTAGACTTCTTATTTCAGACGTTGAACCTTACCTGACTTTGCATCTGTTAGTTTTTCGGTGGCTTTGTACTGTCCCCTATGAGATCGCCTCTCGCTGTCATGCTTTGGAATATTCAGTGTACTGTGTCTAAAAACATTAATGTTTTGCCTATGCTATCTTATCTGATTTCCAACTAATGCATACGCCGAATTTGAATGAGCCGGTTTTCAAGGGAATAGTCAATCTACTACTGACTATAGCATCTTCTTTAGTCTTCCTTTAATCCATGGTGCGACAAGAAGCATGGTGCTGTATCCTTGTTAAATGCTAAAGATGATTATAATCTGTTCATTACTTGAGATGAAACAGTTTGCCTTAGAGCTTGTTTGCGTAATTCTGGTGTTGAGATAGGAATGCTTACCTTTCCATGAAGATATAGTGCTCCACAAAGTTTGTTCAATTCAGTATTTCTTGACAGGTTCAAGCATTCTGATGTAGAAGGTGATTTATCATAGGGAATGCATGCAGGGATCATCAGTTTGCCTCTATGTTACCTATACTGAGTAAAAAACTGACTTTTTCACTAAATCCTTGACCGTAGACACAATTATTAAGGAAACAAACTTTTCAGTTTTTTCTATGAAGGGGCTTGATGCAGCGAAAATCAAATCAACAAGTAAAATAAGAGAAGTGGAAGCTCTAATTTCTTTTCATAAAATAATTACACTCTAACATAATGTTTCTCATGGGCATGAGCCCCCTTTTAATACAAGCCATCAAGAATAAAATAAAAATAAAATAAAAAGAATATCCTCTCTCTCAAAATTACGCACCAACAAAATCTCCCGATGTATATATTTTTGGGAAAATTACAAAAAACCTTCAAGACTACACTTTCTATGCAACTTACCCCAACTTAACTTTTTCTCTCCCTTTTTTTATCCAAAACAAACTTTCTATGCAAATACCCCCCCCCCAAGGGAAAAAGTTCATTTTTTTAGATGGAAATGCTCTTTTTGTACATAAAAATCAATTTGGCCATATTTGACGTTGACTCTTGGACCCCGGTTGCACATTGCCGGAGCGTGCCATCGCATTGCCGGATCCAATATTCCAGAAACTTTTGCCGGACCGCCCTAAGACGCCTACCAGACCGAAACTAAGTACTGTTGGACCGCCCTTTGCAATTGTCGGAGCCCAGTGACTCCAGAAGTTCTACTGTTGGTCCGCCCTTTGCAACTGCCGGAGCCTTGTGACTTCAGAACATTTATGCCGGACCGCACTTACACAGTGTCGGAGTGTTGTGCTTACAAAGTATTCCACGGCCGGACCACAATTGCATAGTGCCAGAGCCCTGTAACTCTAGAGTGTTTCACTGCCAGACCGTACTTACACAGTGCCGGAGCGCTTGATCCACTGTCGGACCGCACTTACATAGTGTCAGAGCCTTATTTTGGTGGGATAGAGGAGAGAGAGGCGTGGGTAAGGTAAAAGTAAGGGAGGGTACTTTAGGCATTTATTTTTTTATTTTTTAATTGGAGGGGTATATGCATAGAAAATGTATTTTGGGGAAAAAAGTGAGGGAAAAAGTTAGGTTGGGGGTAAGTTGCATAGAAAGTGTAGTCTTGGGAGTTTTTGTAATTTTCTCTATATTTTTTTGAACTTCACGTGACTCCCTCCTTTCCATCTTTAAACACCTACTTTCTCTCCTTCTATATCCATCATCTAGGAAATATTCTCTCTCTCTCTTTGGTAACATATTCTCTACAAAATCCCATAAAACTAGGAAATCATTGTATCCTGTAAAAATAGTAACAAGCCCACCATCATAATAGGATCTCCCTTAGCACCTACGTAATCTACTCCCAAGTATTCATTATCTAAGTTGTCCTTTTATGGAAATGGAAGTGCTATCATACGCTAGAATAATCCTTAAAAGGGATTACTCTTATCGGAATCAAACTATTAATGATTTTAAGATAATGATTTGACATATTTTTTCAAGGAAATCCTAGAGGAAGATCCAGATGGTAGGGAGTGGGAGAACAACCTCAATCTGTACTGTGATAGAGAAAAGCTTTCTAAAAAATGTAACTTCCGACCCTTTCAAACAACTTTTTAAAACAGACTCACATTTCCTAAAAAACATTGACTCTTGTTATCTTTTTTTTTATTTTTTTATTTTAAACTTGTTAACATACTTTATCAAACTAACCTAAAAATCCTATTTCTAACCATTGACCCTAATAACATAAAAATAAAAATGCACCCATAACTCTAAAACTAAAATAAAATAAAAATAAAAACAATAATAAATTTTTGAATCAACCCATTCTTGATCTACATCAGGGCTATTAAGAGATATCTAGTTCTATTTCCATTTATCACATTAAAAGATTATTTTTGTAATGAGGGGTGGTTTAGCTCTTTGTTGTGGCCATTTGTACATGTAAGCATATTTACTCACATATCTGTAGTTTAAGGAACAACTTTCTAATAAATAAGCTCTTGTGTTCACACATCTTTTTGTTCTCACGCTACCAAATTCCAAACTATCCAATCCTCCCAGAATCATTGGCTTCCATGGCTTTAAACTCCAAGAAGAGACTTATGTTTTGAGGAAACAAATATCTGCTGAGGAATTTATCTTAAATTTTTGCTCTAAATGCTTCCTTTCAATTTGATGTTTTTGGTTTAGCTTAAATACTGAAAAGTTGTAATAAAGTCTGGACGCTCAAAGAAAGTAGTCAGATCGCTTGGGCCTTCGATAATGTTTACTTCTTTTTCATTTACTCTGAGTATTTCTTTTTTCCTCTTTGAAAGTTACATAACATGTATATTCTGTGGTGCAAATTATTTGCAGTGTTTGAAATTAGAGTAGTATTTACATTGTTCCTTAGTAGATTTGTCCATCACTCGTAGATTTGCCTTATGTTTCAAGCATCTAATAGTTTTAGACATTTCTTGGCAATTTAACTTAAGTGGCACTGACTGACTTATTTGTGAGTTTATTACAAAGTTGGATAAAGTTGTTTAATTTATGTGGTCTCAATGGATTTGTGGAATATTTGATTGTTTACTGCTGATTATGTTGTCAAAGATAATTGTTGTACGTAGAACATTGTTTCCATTTATATGTTTATGTAATTCCTTTTCCCTCATCAAGGAAATGGGTATATGTGTAATTTCATTAATACAACATTCTATGCGTACTCAATTGGGAAGTAGGTAGGCAGGTGATTAATGGAACCATTCTTTGTGTTTATTCTTGTATTATTTTGTTACGGCAGGGGAAATCTATTCGGATGATGGGAGTGTTTTCAGATGAAATTGAAGAGGTTTCCCATGATAGTTCTAAACCAGATCTAAGGATCGCTGGATTTGATGAAGAGGAAAAGAGATTAAGGCAACGCACATTTGGGAGGCCCCAATCTTCATTGAGACTTCCACAAGGACCTTATATCTTTTGTGATTTTCGCACACTCAGCATTCCAGGAATTCAGGTTTGTGTATTGCTTAATCTTTCTAGAAAATCAATCGAAAGAATAGTAGCCTACTTTGTAAAGATAGCCATAATATATTACAGTTAAGACCCCTTACGGATATTCAGATACTTAAGAAAACATGTGATTCCAAGCAGAGCCAAAAGATTTCCTTATGGATAAGGCATATTGCTTTAATAGCCAGAAAGATACTACTTTCAATGAGAACAAAGAAATAAAATAATGCAACCAAGATTGCTTGCCTTCCTCATTATCATTGGAATAGTAAGGGCTAGACCATTTTGGGTTGGACATGGTAAATATGATTCTTTATCTTTTTCTTCTCCTCAATGATAGGTTGGGCAATTTGTGTCCTCGCCATTTTCATGGGTTCTGTTATCATAGGAATTAAGTTGACTGAATAGCTGCATGGGCTTTTCCCTATGCAGTTTATTCCAGTAAATAAACTATGTACATTTCTATGAAAATTGCCGATCACTTGCATGATACGATGGAAATTTTCCCTTGTAATGTTTATGTCAGTAGTTATCTGACTTGAATCTTTTTTTTCCCCTCAGATCAAACCAAAGAACTTTCCTTTAAGGGCGGCACATCTTTATGCAAGCTGTAATTGCCCATGAACTCATCCATGGTATCACTAACAGTAGAAAAAGCCCCTTCTGCCTTACAATCATAAGGCTTTTGACAAGGATAATGAGGACTTCCTCTTATGTGAACTTAAAATATATGGTTAAAGGGAAACCTTTATGAATTGGATGAAATTGTTCAACTCTTACCCTAGGTATTCCATTATCCTAAATGAGACCACCCTTTGGTTACTTTAAAGAAGAAAATGGGTTAAGACAGAGCGACTTGCTCTCCCTTATCTCTTTGTTCTAGCCATAGAAGGCTTTAGCAAGATCATTGGCAAGGAGGCAGAGGGGGGAAATTTCTACCACCTAAGATTCCGAGGGTCACATCCACCCCTTCCACTCAGTCTATGCAGGTGACCTTCTTGCTTTTGGCAAAAGTAACCCATGAACCTACCAGTCCCTTAAAACCACCCTTTTGGAACTGCAATGCTTGGAGCTACCCCCAACTTACCTTGGTTTACAACTATTCGAAGGGAAACTCACCTTCTGACTTTGCGAAAACTTTATAGACAAATTTATGCCTGGGCACAAAGGATGAAAAATTGAAACCCTTCAACACCAAGGAAGACAAGCCCTCATAAAATCACACCTCAACCTAATTGTACATCACTGGTGTTCTATATACAAATGCCCCTCCATCACAACCAATGCTCTCAAAAAACTCCAAAGGGACTTCCATTGGGGCAACCAACTTAACCAAAAACATCCAAGCCTTGTCAATTGGAACTCATTTGTAAACTGAAGCATGAAGGTGGGCTTGGTATCAAAAGAATCAAGGAAATCAACCGGGCCTGTTTGTCATGTAGGGATGGAAGCTGGTGAGCTGAGAAGATATTGTGTGTGACACTAATTAGTAAGAGTTACATTAGGAGATGCCAATTGTGGGATTCTAGGACATAAGGAGAGATTCATGGGAAAAGGCATACATTGCAGGATATCAAACATAAAAAAGCACTCCATTGAGTAGAGTACAATAATGGGATGAAAGATATCAGCCAGTTTCCCTCTTAATATGGATGCTTCTCCCTCGAAAGTGTCTATGAGGTGATTGACGAACACAGGAGCAGCAATGATGTCCTAAAAGCAATATAGAAAAGCTTGATCCACCCTAATGTTTCCTGGTTTACTTGGTTGGCATACCAAATGAGGACGCTCACAAATGATAGACTTTAAGGATGGGGTCCCCCAATGGAAAATGCATGCTACTCGTTCAAATCAGAAAGGAAGAGGTATGACCACTTGTTCACATCTTTCACCTTTGTTAATTACCTTTATACCATGTTGTGGAGGTTTAACACAAGCCTTAAGACCCAGAGCCTAATAGCACACTGGTTCCAAAAGAAATTCCGTAACAACTTCTTTGACAAACTTTTGAAGGTCTCTCTCCCTACCGCGACACCAGACATATACATACTCCCCCTCCTTCCACACCCACACACCCACATACACACAAAAAAGGACGAAGAAAAAAACCCAAAATGGAAAAAAAGGGAATAATCTTGAGCTCATTTACAATAGATGGGTGTTATGGCCCTCACACTGAGAGCTTTGAGTGTATAATTCTGTGTGATGAAGTGAGGAGACTTGTATGTTGGGAGATCTTGAGAGCCCCATACATTTCAGTGTTGTATGGTCCCTTTTGTACATTTCTCAAACAATACAATGGGTGGGGTACTGGCTGAAACCCCTTGTCATACTTAGTGGGGTGAAAAAAAAGTAATTTGATATGAATGGCACAGACTGCTATGAAGAAGAGCATGAACTGGATATCGATGTGCCTTGTTTTTCCTTTTGATCGATAAGTGGATATCCACATGCCCCAAACTATAGGCAACAAATTTTGTCTGACAGCAAGAAAATGCCATTCTTCACTATTGAAGATTCTTGATTTTGTGATATTTTTTTTGGTCATTGTTGAATACCTCTGAGAATAGAATGGAAAAACTATAGTTGTTGGAAAGGCCTTGTGATCTAGTAAAATAGGATTCATGTGTCTTATCTTGATAGAATTGGCATTCCATCAATTTGGAATCAGTTTCCTACTTTTTTGGAGTCACACATCAATCCACTGTGATTAATACAATCCAGAATCACGATCTGATAAAATAGGAATCTTGATTCCTATATTATTTGAATCACTGTTCCATGGATTTGGAGTCGAGATTCCTATCATTCAGGAATCACACACCAATCCACTAGGAACCATACCAAAAGTTTTAACGAGACAAGATATAGAGTTTCATATTATTTATAAGCTTGAATTCCGGGTTCCATATATTCAGTACGATTATCCAGGGCTCTTATATTATTTGGATTGATGTCTTTATGTATCTACTTTCTAGGAGCTTCTAGAACTCCAAGAAAACAATATGTCGTACGTGTTTCTCATGCTTATTTCAAGGACGAAATGAGGAACTGTGTCTTCTAACTAGAAAAGAGTCTTTGACATGTGGACCTCAAGCTCTTAGAGCATCATATGCTTCGATGCTTTATTGAAAAACCGTTGAACATCGGGGTCTATTGGAAGTGAGAAACCAAACCGATATGTTGTATGTGTTTTTCATGCATCTTTTGTTGTGGAAAGAAAGATGTGCATCTTCTCACACAAAAATGAGTCTCTATGATGTGGACCTCAAGCTGCTAGAGGGCCATGTGCTTCATCGCTTGAAAAACCCTTTCAACACATAATGGTCTATCAAAAGTGAGAAAGAATTTATAATTTCGTGAGGAGGGTGATGAAGTGGTTAAGTACTTACCATTGGTACCCGCAAAGCTCAAGTTGAAGATTCTGGTTGAGGACATTTAACTACAAAAAGACATCGCTATCAATAAATCTAGAAATTTGCATTTGAATCTTGAATCCATGTTATTAGAAGTTCGATTCCATGTTGATCAAAACATTATTTGGTGCATCTATGAACCCGGGTTCTGATGTTGTGGATCTAGCTTCTAAATGATTCACTATTCCTAAAAAATGGGATCAGGGTCTCAAATATGAATCCCAATCTTGTGCACCTATGGATCACATATCTTGTGAGATGGAATCTACATTCCCAACTTCTAGGGATCGGGATTCCAAAAGTTTTTTGGAATGAGATTCGAGGAATTTGGAATCATGATTTTTATATTCCAAGAATCATGATTCATCTTGGGACATGCAGAATCGTGATTCCAAACCGGAATCGTGACCTCGATACACGATTCGGGTGACTATAGGCAAAACTATACCTTGTTTTCTTTGGTATAAAATGTAACCCTAGGCCTAATTGGGTATTACCATATTTCTTAAATTTGGAACAGTTTAGGTATTTACAGTTTTGTGGATCTTAATTTAAAAGGAATACTACTATCATCGGCTTTACAATGTAAAAGTTTGTATTGTAGCAGATCCAGTGAAGGAAACTACCATAGTCAGTTTGTCGTCTACTGCATGGATTCATTTAATCATGGAGAATGATTGGATTTGTATTGTTAATTCCTTTCAGTTGAATCCTCTACCCACTGAAGCGTTACAAAGAATGCATATGCTTGCTAGTGATCCGGGCATTGTTGCTATCATGAACAAGGTGCTGATTCTGTTTCATCCATTGAGTTTGTCATCTGCTATTTATTTCATTAACAGTCTGTCTTGGATATTTATTTTTCTGACTAGTGTTCTGTCGTTAATTAGCATAAATGGCGGGTAGGAATTATGACAGAGTTAGCTCCAGTTGGCTATGTTGGGGTCAGTCCTAAGTGTATTCTTGGATATAACAAGGTACCTCCCTCAAGCTATTTCAATTTAGCTTCAGGAACTGGATTGATTATTCTAATGGTCTGGTTATCATTCTTTATTTGAATTAAAATCCATCTTTTTACAGAATCATGGAGAGGAAATTTCACTTCGGCTTCGTACAGATGACCTTAAGGGATTCAGGAAATATGAGAGCATAAAGAAGACTTTGTTGCATGAGCTTGTAAGGCTTGATCCTGGAACATGTCTTCCTATAGTTATCTTTAATCTTCTTGAATTGGTGTCATAAGTGCTACTTGTCAGTATATTTGTCTTCTGATTTTATTCTCTTTTTTACGTTTCTAGGCCCACATGGTACACTCTGAACATGATACGAACTTCTATGCCCTTGATAAGCAGGTAACAAGGAGACTTCTCAGGTTGAAATCTATTTATAATTAGATTAAATACCATCTCTTAATATTTTAATTCCTTGTGTACAGCTGAATCAAGAAGCTGTCACTTTAGATTGGACAAAATCTAAAAGACATACCTTGAGTGGAACCAGTTCAAAAGATGATTATGAATGGGAAACCCAGATAGAAACAGTTCATCATGCTCCAAAGCTTGGCGGTAGAAATCTTAATCCAGGCATTCATGTACGAGAATCTTCAGTGGCTGCTGCCTATATTCGATTATTAAAGAACTCCTCTGATAATGTTTCCGAAGAACCCAAGAAACAGGCTGATGCTATGGAGATCGACTCTTCCAATATGAATTCTAGTGGTTTTGTGAATATGGGAGAGCCTGATCCTGATGATGGGGATTTGGTGAAAAGTAAAAAACTGACCCTTGGCCATGAGGAGCCTGATCCTGATGACTATTGCTTCCCAAACAGTAGCATCATGAAGTATAAGAACACATCATTGCCAGATCCTGGTGGTTTTTGTGACCATAAAATAAGCGAGGAACCTGATCCTGATGATTTGTGTGACCATAGGCAAAGAGAAGATCCTGATCCTGATGATTTGTGTGACCACAGGCGAAGAGAAGAATCCAATCCTGATGATTTGTGTGACCATAGGAAAAGAGAAGAACCTGATCCTGATGATTTGTGTGACCATAGGACAAGAGAAGAACCTGATCCTGATGAATTCAGTACAAAGAAGGGCATTTTGAAACATGGGTCTGAACCTGATCCTGATGATGATGAGATCCATGAGGAGCCTGATCCAGATGAAACAAACAGCAAGGTTTTGGGAAATGAGTTAAAAACCAGTGAACCTGATCCTGATGACACTGGTGTAAGTGAAGCCATGGCAATTGAACCTGATCAAGATGATGCTCAGGACATCTCTGAGGGTTTCAAGCCTGATCCAAAAGAGCATTTAGAAACACAAATCAATGAACCAGACCCGGATGATTTTGAAAAGGCAGTAATCAATGAACCAGACCCTGATGATTCTGAAAATGCAATGGCCAGTGAACCAGATCCTGATGATTTCGATAAAGCAGGGACGAATGAACCAGACCCTGATGATACCGAAATGGCAGGGGCCAATGAACCAGATCCTGATGATTCCGATAAAGTGGGGACCAATGAACCAGTCCGTGATGATTCTGAAAATGCTGAGACCTTTCAAGCAGAAGGCATGGACATGGATGAGCTGAGAAGGATTCAAGATTCTGTTACCATTGTCACCACCCGCCTTCAAAGTTCAATTGAGAGGCTGAAGGCCGAAGCTTCTCCCTTCGAGGCTGCTTCAGTTATTTTGACTCTGTTCAAGATTGTTAGGTATGTGGCATGCTTATTCACTAATTTCAATAACTCAAAGCGAAGTCAAAAGTCAGGCACTGGGAAGAACAATTGGAGTTGAGGAGACTAATGTTAGTGACTTTTCAGATCACGTTAACGTTTTTTTTTTGGATAGATTAACTTCTTTTGGTAAATTCTGGAGAAATTTAGAAAATATAAAAAAATGATATTTAAAATATGTTTATTTTTTGGTTATTTTGCATCTTTCAAGATTGTTAGGTATGTGACATGGACATTCACTATCTTCAAGAACTCGAATATGTCCAAAGTCAAGCACTGGGAAGAACAACTTTAGTCGATGTGTCGAGACTGATGTTGGTGACTTCTCTATATAAGTTTTTTTGGTGATAAAATAACTTTTCGTGGAAGAATAAAAAAAATAAATAAACATAATAAAACGATATGAAGATCTGGGTAATTGTATTTACATTATTAATCTTTGATATTAGTATTCATAAAAAGTGAAAACATAGAATTTGGCTTTAGTTGCGAAAATGAACAGATGTGAAAATTTTAGAATTCAAGACTGAAGGATTGCAAGTCACAGAAGATAAGGTTACACCCCCATCTCGACATGTGTTGGACGATTCAGATGATTTGGGTTGCCTTTCTAAACGCAACCAAGTCAAAAGCAGTTTTAGGAGTTAAAGGGGTAGGATTTGCTAATTAACATGTGTCTAACCATGTTCATTGTTGCAGAAATGTGATTGAACACCCCAATGAGATAAAGTTCAAGCGGCTTCGCAAGGTATTGCATTTCGTTAATATTGAAAATCAAAACTATGTTCATACTTATAGTCATGTTTATATTTCTAACCAACATCAAACTCCAGGCTAATCCTCATTTTCAAAAGACCGTTGCGAGATATAAAGGTGGGTTGCCTTCTCTTTCCCCTGCAATTAAATTATAATCTTTTGGTCTAATACTTGTTTGTAAGACATCATTGTTTTTGATGTTCAGCTGCTATGGAAGTTCTTGTGGCAATTGGATTCTGTGAGGATGTTGTGTTGGATGAAATTGGCAAAGCAGAGCCATACTTGGTGTTGAGAAGAAATGATCCTGGATTGCTCTGGCTTGCAAAATCTTCTCTTGAGCTCTGCATTGCCTAATGCTGGAGGTGGTCAAATGTATCTTTGTGTCTACTGTGTCATAAAAATTAACGGGTGGGCCTCTCTTTGAATGTAATAGCAGTTCAAGTTTGCCGTAAAGTGCTGTTAATATGTATGTTGTTTCAGAATACTGTATTTTAGGGTCTACTCTCTTGTATAATCTGTGAAAGAATGGGATTGTAGTAGTGGGATATAATTTTCTATTTCTAAAGGATATGAGCAGCATCCCGTACAGTTTAATCGGATAGTTGTGACTGGCAATTGCGGATCACCTTATTAAAAAACACAGCCATTAGATTTGATTGTGTTAACAATTGTGTCAACATTTTGACTCTACTTGTTGAAATTGTATGTTAGTTCTATTGGTATGTTACTTCTAAAAATGATGTCCTGTGAGTTTTTGTATGCAAACATTTATTTTGTTATATCTAAGCTGTATGGAGAGTACGGAAAGTTAAAAGTTTGTGCCAAGATGAACATGGTCTGACTTATTGAGCTCCTTATCATCATGAAAAGACACATATGGAAGATCTACTGGTCTTATTTTAACTTTGTAAAGCCATGGGAAATATGAATTTTGATATGCCACCCTTGGGGATTCAGGTCAAATGGGTTGAACTCTTGGATCATTTAGCTTGGTAAGAAAAATGGTAATCATCAGTTAGTATTTAGTGAGGATCAGAGGTAAGAGACTATGGCTGAGGCCCTAAACGTGATATATATTTTTTCCTTTGCAGTCTCTCTGTTTAATTTGGCAGTCTTTCCCCTCTTTTCAGTTGTGGTCGCCCTGTTCACGGTTGTGTATTTCACATTCTCATGCTTATTTGGGTTGGTGTTTTTCTATTAACAGGCTGATCTGTTGCTTCTTCTATGTTAGCTACTAAGTTCCATTTTCATATTTGCTTTGGTTTTTCCCTTTCCCATCTCTTCTTTCTTATTTTCCCCTTCTCCCTCTCTTCTTTTCTATCCACAGCTTCTTTCTTTTTTTTCCCTGGGCTCCTCTTATCTCTCTTGTTTTCCTTTTCTCTTTGTTATCCTTCTCTTTCTTTTTCTTTCCTTTGCTTTTGTGCCTACTACTGCATCTTACTTCTCTCTCTCCCTCAAGATATCTTTCGTTGTTTTCTTCTCTTTGTTATCCTTCTCTTTCTTCTCTCCTTCCTTTTGCTTTTGTGCCTACTACTACATGTTACCTCTCTCTCTCAAGAGTAGGTCGTGCCTCCCTATCTCCTAGTCAGCTAAATTTTCCCTCTGCCTCTTTTTGGCTGTGGATGTTTTGCATATTTTTCGATTGATGTTTAATGGTAGTATGATTCATCATCATCGACCTCATCGAAGTAGTGTTATTTCAATTATTTGGGTGTTTAACACATTTTTTTATACAATTTCATTCTATCAAGGGCTATATTCTTAGACAGATTATAAGTCACCATATCTCTTCGTACTACTTTCAACTGTCTTTTGGGCATTATCTTGCTCTTTTGGGATTTTATACTTGAATAAACTCGGCCCTCCTAATCGGTACTCTTCTAACCTGATGTTGAACATGGCTAGCCTATCTAAGTTGACTTTTCGTAATCTTATAATATCTTAGAGTCACCTCATAATTCTTACGGATATATTTATTCCGAATTTAATCTATTATTTTCACTCATTTTTTTCAACATCTTATCTCAATTACATTCATTCTATGGATTTGGTAGCATGATTGTTTGTTAAAAAATTTGGTTTTTTTGGTAATTTCCTTCCAAGTTCCATCTCTCATTCTCTCTCTCCACATTGATTATTTTGTCACATGCATATTACTAAGGGCATGTTTGGTTCTCTGGGAATGAGTCTCCGCGAGATCTATTTCCACATAAAAGGTACGATTTCGCGTAGTGTCGTTTCCTCATTTTAAGCCTTTTATCAGGAAATGTCAATTCCATCGAAATGGGTGGAACTGACATTTCCTGGAGATTGAAAGTTAGCGATGGCATGTTTAAACTATAGTTAGCAAGTCTCTGTTTAAAATACAAGTTTTTCAAAAAATCTCTTATGTTTTGAAACTCGTTAAGAACTATGAGTTTTTCAAAAGATCTTAAAAAAAAAATTGCATTTTTTAATGGAACCAATATAAAATTATATTTTATTTTATTTCAAAAAACTTCTTCCTTACAACTTTATTTTTTCATTAACATGATATTACTGAGTTTTAGTTTAAAGGTAAGTAGATTAACAGTGGGAGTGAATTAAGAATCTTGGTTTAATAAAAAATTCTATAAAAAATTTCACCAATGAGTTCCCTTAGAAAATGTGCATATAGAAAAATACAAGCAATATATTCTGTAAAAAAAGTAATCAAAACAATCGTATGTCTCAAAACAATAGGTAGAATGAGAAGAAGAGTTACCCATTGATTTTTTTTTCTTTAAACTTGTAGCGTCCTTATAAAGAACAAGAGAGAGATTCAATGATATTGAAGATTTAAGTAGCTAGGAATTCAGTGCGGGATTCGAATTTGCTTAAGCATTTTGTTTTTTTTTTTTATGCATAAAGAAGTTTGATTAATTTCTTTTTTTTTTTATTTCATTCATGTATACAACATAACTGTAAGGACCCAGATTTTCAAGCATGTTGTAGTGCACTGGCGGGTCACCGACAGAGAGAGTTAGACCACTGTGCGCAGCAGTTTAGGTGCCATCGTGCGCGGCATTTTGTATATGCCGCCGTGCGTGGCAGTGTGTGTGCCGCCGTGCACGGCAGTAAGAGTGAGAGCCGTGCACGGCAGTAAGAGTGAGAGCCGTGCACGGCAGTAAGAGTGAGAGCTGTGCACGGCAGTGAGAAACAAAAGAAAGAGAGTGCCACCGTACGCAATCGGAAGCAATAGACACCACCGAGCACATTCATACCGTCGTGCGCAACCGGAAGCAGCAGATACCGTCGAGTGTGTTCATGCGGCAGTGCGCAACAGAGAGTTCATGCCACCGAACGCGTTCATGCCGTTGTGCGCAACAGAGAGTTCATGCCGCCGAGCGCGTTCATGCCGCCATACGTAACAGAGAGTTCATGCCACCGAGCACAGAGAGTCTCTCATGATTGCTTGATGCCACTTGTGTGCCATGTGGATGCCTCTTAATGCCACTTGAATGCTATGAGGATGCCACTTGTGTGCTATGTGGATGCCTCTTGATGCCATTTGTTGTTTGCATGCTGCCCCTTTCTTTTCTTAGTTATTCACCCCTTCACGGGATTTTTGGCCCTCTCTTCTCCTTGCCCTCTCACCCACGTCCTCTCTTAAGGCCTCAAGACCTTAAGCTTGAAACCATCTCTTGAACTTGATATTTTTTTGAAGAGAAACCTGTGTGGGGGGAAACTTGGAGTTCTTTTGGTACAAGGTAAGTAAATCTAGCATTCAAGCTTCTATGAGTGAGTTTGATTGTTTTGCATGAACTACAAGCATGACTATAAGTATAATTGTTGAATGAGGATGTGGCTGCATGCTATTTAATTTATGCTATTGATGATGTGGTTGCATGTTAATGAAATTTATGTTAGATATGCCTTTTTTTTTTAGGACAGTGATTTTATTGGCATGATAGATTGGACATTCAAATCATTTATGTTGGCTATGAAACTTGGTGGGAAGGTACCATTGTGAATCTATTTTAAGAAGAAAAAGACCATGTATTAATGCTTATTTTGGTTTGGAAGTTATTATTCATCCCTTGAGGTATGGCAAAACTTGGAAATAAAATTCCAAGAACTTTGTAGGTTATTATGTGAACGTTTCATTGACCAAACGGTGTCCAAATGAACTCAAGTCAGTTTTAAATGAAATATGAGTGTGTCTACTTCAAATTTGGTTTTGGAATCATGTTGAAATTCTTTATAGTTTGGGAATTATGTCCTTATGTCACTGTTATGAGTGGCAATGAAATTCTAGAACTGTTGCATATTTTTCTACTGAATTGTTTACTGACCTAATGGTGTCTAAATGAGTTCAAACTTTAAATGAAATATGGTTGTATGTACTTCAAAAATGGTTTTGAGACCATATTGAAATTTTCTATGGATTAGAAGTTATACTACATTGTCTGAGAGACTGTCACACTAAAGTTTTTCCTATTCTATGAACGCATAGCCGAGATGATGAATGCTTATGAAATGATGAATGTTTATGTGATATTGAATGAATAGGATTGTGATAAGACATGTTGATGAACCAACCAGTGAATGCTTATGAGATAATGAATGCTTATGAACTAGTGAATGCTTATGAGATGATAAATGCTTGTGACATTAAGTGTGCATGGTTGTAATCATACATGCCATTGTTTATGATATGATGAATGCTTATCAACTAGTGAATGTTTATGAAATGATGAATACTTATGTAAGGTTGAATGAGAAAGATTGTGATAAGTGCCATGTGATCAGAGCTAAGTGATATGTGATTCATCGACATGCTTTGAGCGAATTACAAGGTTGTATTGTGCTCTAATAAGATTGCATAATATTGAAATATGCTATGTTGCTCTGTTATAAAATGAGCACCTGCTCTGTTATAAAAGGAATAATGGTTATGTTATGAAATGAATACGTGCTTTGTCATGAAATGAAAGCCCACTATGATATGATGAAAATGTGATATGATAAGTAATATATGAAGCATTATGCAATGGGTCATCCATTGATAGTGTGATGTGATTTGATATGTTAAGTAATGTGAGAAGAAGCACTATGCAATAGGTCATCCATTGGTAGTATAATGTGATGTGATATGATTGTGACAAGTGTTATGTGATAAGACCTGTGTGGTCAGCTATGTGACGTATGATATGTGAATGGTTAGCATGTTTTGAGCGTATTGCATGGCCATACTATGATACATGAATGATTGGCCTGGTTTGAGCATATTGCATGACCATACTATGATATGTGAATGATTGGCATGCTTTGAGCGTATTCCATGACGATACTATGATATGTGAATGATTGACCTACTTTGAGTGTATTGCATGACCATACTATGATATGTGAATGATTGGCATGCTTTGAGCATAATACATGGTCCTACTTTGAGATCTCTTGGCATGCTTTGATCGTATTGCATGACCATGAGGTGATATGAGATATATTGGCGTGCTTTGAGCGTATTGCATTGCCTACTTGTGATCTCTCTGGCTCGCCTAATGATAGGACGGGAGTTGGGGTAGATGATGTTTGGGTGGTCGCTCCCCCATTCATAGTGTTTGGTACCCTAACGGTAGTCAAGGTGGCATAGGGAGTAGTGTCTTACAAGGCCATCGCCTATCAAAAATCCCAAAGCGCGCTGGGGATTGTGTGTTTGCATGAGTGAAGGCATTTTGAAGTGGGTCACCCACTTGTCATTGCCCTCCCTCCTGAGTAATGGTAGAAGTCCTAAACAATAGGATTAACTTGGCCTGATGGATATAGCTTCTACTTCGGGAGTAGGCGAATTAGGGAGTGAGTTAATTAATGATTGCTAATGTTGGTTACGCTTATTAAATTTATTGAGTTATAGTTATGATAATTCGTTATGATGCTCTAGACGAAAGGGGTTTGATAAATTGCTAATCCATGTGAAGTAATTGCTTATCCCTGAAAAGAAATTACTCTCGACACGTTACTAATACAATTGTGACACGTGACTTTATATTGTAAAACTCGCATGAAACTTGAGGACGGTTGGGAATAACAGTGTGTAGGCAGGAATGCTTAACGCTTTGATCTACTTATTGGACTTTATAACGCATTTTGTTTTCTCCAATCCTTGTAGATTGACAGCCGTAGGTTGAGGACGGACGGGTGGTGATTGTAACTGGTAGATTGCAGGCCCGCACTTGACGAGAAAGCTTCCTTGTGATTGTAGGTGTTAGATGGCAGTTGGCTATATAGTCGTTTTGTTGTCAAGATAAGTATTTCTATTTTTGGGCCTTTCGTTCCTTGGGACATTTTGTAATACTCTGAGATTGTATATATATAGGTTTCAGTTTTAATTTGTCTAGTTTTGTTGTGGGTATGTTGGAGTTTTTATATTTCTTTCGTGGTTTGCTGTGATTACCATTTTCTAAAAAGCGTTGTGCGCACTCCCACCTGAGTGGCATTCACTACCGTTTGGTCGCGATCCCGCACTCTGTTGCCCTCTGGCATGTATAGTAGGGGTCAGGAGGCGGGGTCATGACAATTATGGTATCAGAGCAGTCATGATATGATTCTTGGCCTAAAGAGTCTTAGAAGTGTCCTTAGAATGGTTTTAGGGATAGGCTGGTGATTAGCGTAAGGGTGTTCATGTTTCCGGTTAGGATGCAGAGAACTCATGCCAACAGTTTGGGCACAGGAAATGGGAAGGAGGAGTTCTTCAGGACTTTAGGAGCCATGACACAGGTCATGTAAGATAGTATGCTGGCCCTTACTGCCTTTGACCTATGACATAATGATAGTTGCCTTATAGAGAAGTTGAGAGAGCCGAGAGGTGGCTGATGCAAGTTGAGAAAACTTTGGAGTCTTGCAATGCTCAGATGAGCATAAGTTGAGGCTAGGAATCTTCACTCTAGAAGGGACGCCGAACATTGGTGGCGTTCAGTCCAGCATGCCTAGGAAGAAGTAGGGACAATACCTACTTGGGAGGAAAATTCTAGGGGCCTTCAACGAAAAGTACTTCCCTGACTCGGTAAATGAGAGGAAGGAGGGCAAGTTCATAGAGTTGCAGCAAGGAAAATGACTGTGGATCATTACGCGGCTAAGTTCTTAGAGTTATCTCGATATACATCGAACATTTATCAATACAGAGGCTCGTAAGGCAAGCAAGTTTAAGAGGGGCCTTAGGCCAGATATTCGAGGGAGAGTGATATTAGTCAACCTTAAGACGTTCTCCTTGTTGGTGGATTTGGCCAGGAAGATATAAAGAGATTGCAATGATTACTGGCTAAGGAGGGAGAAGCAGAAGGTAAGGCCCCTACCTCCGAGAGACTTCCAAGCAAGAGGAGACAAGAGAAATGGTAAAGCCCAAAAGACTTTTCAGGGTGATGTCAAGCAAAACTAGCCGGTGCATTGTGGCTTTTTTGGGAAGCCTATTCATGCGGCTCCCGAGTGCTGGCTGAAGATGAAGGCATGGTTCAAATGTAGCAAGCCAGGCCACCTAAGTAGAAACTGCCCTATTATGATGAACGAACGTAAGCAAAAGACTCAAGGTTGGGTGTTTGCACTTGCGAAACAGGAGTCGAAGTTTCTACCTCAGGAATTCAAGGTAAGCTCTTTGTTTATGGTAAGAGAAACTAGAATTTTGTTTGATCCTGATTACCTTCGTACTCTGTTAGAGCATCATATTTTGCATGTCACTTAACATTGAATCTGCACCTCTTGATCATACCTTAGTGTGTGCACACCTCCTTGGCAAATGGCTCAAAGTTTAGGTACTAAGAGTACATTTGGGAAGTAGAGTCTTGCCTATAGATTTGATTCTTTTGGATGTCTAGGATTTTGACATCCTCTTGAGTATTGGTTGGTCGTTTGTTCATTATACCTCAATAGATTAATTGGAGAAGAGTGCCACTTTCAGACCCCCTTCCCCCCCATTTATTTGATGATCAAGTATATGATTTTGAGGACAAAATCCTTTTTAAGGAGGGATGATGTAAGGACCCATATTTTCAAGAGTGTTGTAGTGCACTGGCGGGTCACCGACAGGGAAAGTTAGACCATCATTCGCAGCAATTTAGGTGACGTCGTACGCGACAGTGGGTGTATGCCACTGTGCGCGACAGTGGGTGTATGCCACTGTGCGCGGCAATGTGTGTGCCGCAGTACGTGACAATGTGTGTGCCGCCGTGTGCAACAATAAGATTGAGAGCCGTGCGCGACAATACGATTGAGAGCCGTGCGCGGTAGTGAGAGATAGAAGAAAGAGAGTGCCGCCATACACAACCGAAAGCAGCAGACACCGCTGAGCACGTTCATGCCGTCGTGCACAACCGGAAGCAGTAGACACCGTCGAACGCATTCATGTCGCAGTGCGCAACAGAGAGTTCATGCCGCCGAGCGTATTCATGCTGTTGTGCGCAACAGAGAGTTCATACCGCCGAGGGCATTTATGCCGCCGTGCACAACAGAGAGTTCATGCCACCGAGCACAGGGAGTCTCCCATGATTGCTTGATGCCACATGTGTGCCATGTGGATGCTTCTTGATGCCACTGGTATGCCATGAGGATGCCACTTGCTACTTGCGTACCATGTGGATGCCTCTTGTTTGCATGCTGCTCTTTTATTTTCTTATTTATTCACCCTTTCACACCCCTCCATGGGATTTTTGGCCCTCTCTCTTCTCCCTGCCCTCTCACCCACATCCTCCCTTAAGGCTTCAAGACCCTAAACTTGAAACCATCCCTTGAACTTAGTATTTTTTTGAAGAGAAACCTGTGTGGGGGGAAACTTGGAGTTCTTTTGGTACAAGGTAAGTAGATCTAGCATTCAAGCTTCTATGAGTGAGTTTGATTGTTTTGCATGAAGTACAAGCATGGCTATAAGTATGATTTTTGAATGAGGATGTGGTTGCATGCTATTGAATTTATGTTATTGAGGATGTGGTTGCATGTTATGAAATTTATGTTAGATATGCCTGTTTTTTTTAGAACTGTGATTTTATTGGTATGATAGATTGAGCAATGAAATCATTTCTGTTGGCTATGAAACTTGGTGGGAAGGCACCATTGTGAATATATTTTAATAACAAAAAAGACATTGTATTAAGGTTATTTTGGTTTGGAAGTTATTATTCATCTCTTGAAGTATGCCAAAACTTGGAAATGAAATTCTAGGAACTTTCTAGGTTATTATGTTGAACGTTTTACTGACCAAACGGTGTCCACATGAACTCAAACTAGTTTTAAATGAAAGATGAGTGTGTCTACTTCAAATTTAGTTTGGAATCATGTTGAAATTCTTTATAGTTTGAGAATTATGCCTATGTATGTATGAGTATGTCACTGTTGTGAGTGGCAGTGAAATTCCAAAACTGTTGCATGTTTTTCTACTAAACTATTTACTGATCTAATGGTGACAAAATGAATTCAAACCACTTCTAAATGAAATATGGGTATGTGTACTTCAAAAATAGTGTGGGACCATGTTGAAATTTTTTATGGATTGGAAGTTATACTACATTGTCTGAGAGACTATCACACGAAAGTTTCTCCTATTCTATGAATTATTGGGTACGCATGACCGAGATGATGAATGCATATGAAATGATGAATGTTTATGTGATATTGAATGAACATGATTGTAATAAGGCATACTGATGAGCTAATGAATGCTTATAAACTAGTGAATGCTTATGAGATGATAAATGCTTATGTGACATTAAGTGTGCATGGTTGTAATCATACATGCCATTGTTTATGAAATGATGAATGCTTATGGACTAGTGAATTTTCTATAATTTAGAATGTAGAACAATCATAAGCATTTCTGTAATTTGACCCCTAAGAGACCTCAACCGAATAATGAAGATATCCCCAGTTTTTATGCATTACAAATAAGGAAACTATTGTTTAATACTAATGCAAAGCAACTAGGGGTATTTTTTTCATTATGTACTTAATTTGTTTGCACTTATCAAATTACAAAAATACCCTTAGTTGTTCCCAAGGTTTTAGAGAATAGATCGATGATCCAATTGTCCATGAGAAAAAGCCAGCTTCAATAGGCAGATCAGCGATCCGGATCAGTTGGTTTTAACTTCAATTTTTTTAAACAAACAAATTAAAATTTATTAAAAATCCAATTTTTTAAGTTTATAAGAAAAGGGGTATTACATTAGAAATTTTCACTATTTTAAAAAAAATATGTAAATAATGAGAGCATGTTTCATGTCTAAGTATTTGTTGATCATTACATTCATTTCATAGTCAATATGTAGTTTAAAATGTACTATAACTCATACTTTTTTAGTTTTATTTTATTTTTATAATCTCCAGTGCCACTTACGTCGGTAAAAATAGGGGCTTCCCTGTTCATTCTTACTTCTTTTTTCTTTCCCTAAAATTAATTTTTATACTTCTTACTTCTTAATTATTTCTTCATTCATACTGTTATTAATGTTTTGTCTTTCTAGAGGTGTCATATTTAATTTATCTCTCTAGAGGTATCATATTTATTTATGTTTGTTTTTAATTTACATGTCATTATCTGCTTGAAAATATCGACTGCACCTGGTCCCCATTGATTTAGCATAGAGCTTTCTTTCTTGAGTTGGATCATTTTCTGCTTGATAATATCAAACTCTTTATTTTTAAAAATATTAAGAGTAGTAACATATTGCCTAACTTGTTCTAATTTAAGAAAAGTATACAATAAAACCATTTACTTTTGGTACAAGGTGGTCACAATTAATCTTAATCATTGGATGAGAAACTGGATGGTTGCATTTATTCCATTGACCAATCTCAAACTTCAAAAGAAATTTTCTCGAGGTTTATGACATACCTAAGCCATTGGATTTCTCATCGGATGGTTATAAGTAATTGCCACCTCCTTGTACTAAAGGAAAATGGTGTCATTGTATATAATCCCCTAATTTAGCATGTATAGGAATGTTGCCGAAACCTAAAATTTTAGAAAATAATAAGAAGTATCATTAAAACTAGAAAAAGATTTGTAAAAATGTATAGTTTTATAATTAACACTATTATTTCTTTTGATTTAAGTTCTAAAAGCAACCCTATTTTTTGTAAAAAAATATATAAATTCAAGTATCAAAATTCGAGCATTATACTGATATAATTGAGATTTGGTAGAAAAATGCATTCAAATTTAGCCTAAAACCTAATGTTTATCACCTTTACTAAGGAAACATAAAGTGCTTATTAAAGGCGAGAGATATTGGGCCATTTAAAGGTTAATAAGAAAAAGACAAAGTTCTTCTTAAAGGTGATAGACATTGGGTCATTCAAAGGTTAATAAGAAAAATAAAATTCTTGTTAAAAGTGGGATATATTGGGTCATTTGTGCCTTTTAAATAAGAACCCAATAATCTTGCCTTTAATAAGGACAAACAAAGTTCTTATTAAAAGTGATCGACGTTGGGCAGTCGTTTAATCCCATTTGTAGCTTTTGTATTGAAACTTTTAGCCTAATCTAATGTCTCTCACCTTTAAAAAAAAAAAAAAAATTCATATAAAAGGTGAGAGATATTGGGTCATTTAAAGGTTGATAAGAAAAAACAAAGTTCTTCTTAAAGAAGAGTGATATTGGGTCGTTTAAAAGTTAATAAGAAAAATAAAATTCTTATTAAAGGTGAGAAATATTAGGTCATTTTTAAATAAAAACCAGAAACCCAATACTCTCATCTTTAATAAGAAAAAACGATGTTCTTATTAAAGGTGAGAGATGTTTGTTGTATTGAAACTTTTACCTCCAAAATAAGTAAAAAATAAAAAGTTTGCCCTATAAACCATGAATAAGAGAGAGAGATATGGAAAGACTATAAATAAGTCTCATGTGTCTTATAGCGTGAACGGGTAAAGGTTCCCCGTGCGCTAGCGTAGGGGGGACAAGTAAAAAGAATTTGAAAATTAAAATTTGAAATCAAAAGAAATAAGAATCAGCTAATTCTCTAACATATCGACCGATTGATCAGTGAACCGGCGGTTCCTTGGGGGAACCGATAATCTGAACAACCCATTCAATTCCCAATCAGGATCGATCAATTCCGATTTGGATCACCAAATTTAAAAGAAGGGATAAAATTTGAAATGAATTCATTTAGAATGTAACTTAGGTGCAGCACCAATAAGCGATAAGATGAGAAAAAATAAACTTAGGTGGGTTGGCCATGTGCAGTGCAGATCCAGCATGACACCTGTTAGGAGCTGCGACTTACTTCAAGTGGAATGTTAAAAAAAAGGCAAGGGGTAGGCCCAAAAGGACATATGATTGGAAGTAGTGAGAAAAAATACAAAGATCTATGACATCATTGAGGATAATGCCCTTGATAGAGCAAAATAGTAGACCGAGATTTGTATAACAGACTTCAAATAGTTTGGTAAAAGCCTGTGATGATGATGATTACTGATTTTCAAACCTTTGTTGTCCTGCATTATTAATATTAAATAATATATTCCTTATTTGTAATGCAAAACAACTTGGGGGAATTTCATCATTTGGGTGAGGCCTCTTGGGGGTTAAATTATTGAAATGCCCCTCATTGTTCATCATTCCAAATATTAGACAAGGGCAACTTGGAAAATTTTAAAAATATTTTTGATGAGGTAGATAAGTGAAATGAAAAAAAAAAAGCATACCCGCAATTGTTAATAGGATAATTTAACCCCTTTAATGATTTGTTAGGGCGATCCATCCTCTTTAATGATTTTTCTTTTCTAAAATCAACGAGGTCGTTTAATCAATATTTACCAGAATGGTGGTCATATTCTTAAATTACTTATTTAGGTGTCTTCACAATAATTTTATTAAAAAAATACCCAAAATCACCCAAGTTCTAAGGCGGTAATTCTAAACTAGTGAATGAATTTTGTTAATTTGACCTAAGTCAATCAAGAGAAATGACCTAAATATCCCTGTTTGTTTTATATTCCAAGTGTGAAATATATTTGTTTCGTTAAGTAATCTTGTTTTAGGTTTGGAAACCGAAATAATTGGGGGAATTTTTGGAGTTTGGCCTAGTAAACTAGGCCAAAAGATGCAAATATCCTTGTTTCTTCCTTGCAAAAAAAATTATATTACCAAAAGCATGTTTTAGTTTGAAATGTAAAACAAGTAAGATAAGAGAAATTATAAAAAATATACCTTAATTTCTATCTAATTAAAAAAAAAAAACCTCAACTTTTAAAAACCTCGTCCACACTCTTTTTTTTCAATTTTGGCATTTTTTGTACCAACCTTAACGGTAGTCGTATTACCGTGAATGCCCTATATTAAAGTATTGTAATGCGATAGTCATTATAGTAATACGACTACTGTGAAGGCTATTTTGGTAAAAAAAATGTCAAAATTGAGAAAAAAATAGTGTGGATGAGGTTTATGAAAGTTGATGGTTTTTTTTTCAATTCAATGAAAATTAAGATATATTTCTGATAATTTCCGTAAAGATAACCATTCCAAAAAAAAAAGAAAAAAAAGCACAGATATATTGTCATTTAGATCAAGTAATTTAAAATAGTCAAATTACTAAAATGCCTTTATTTATTGGACCCGGTTTCTCTGCGGCCAAGCCCGTGTATGTAAAAATGCGGGCCTTTTAATAAATCTACTTTTGAGATGGATTTTAAGACTGGATTTTTAAGGACACGTAATCTCTAATAGGGAGATCATGAATATGAAAAAATAAATAAATGTTTGAAAGTAAAAATAATAATTCTAGTAAGAAAACATTTGGATGATTACTTTCTATTGTTTTTAGATGGGAGACCTATTTGCATCCATATTTAAAATGGATGCTTTACACTTTCTGGACTGCATGTGTAGAAATGTGGTCGAGCCCGCATGAAACAATTTTCTTTTTTTATTTAGGGCTTCAAACCCTTTACAGGGCAGTTTAGGTGAGTCGATGGGTACCCAATAAAAATGAATTTAAAAGATAAGTAACTTGTCCATAGATGAGGTTTATTTAAAACAATTTGATCTATAATTATTAAGACCGGACTAAACATGCCGGTCATAGTTGGATTGTTCACAATGTTTTTGGACAGTCTGGTCTAAGTAAAAATCGAGTTTCATCTAAAAACGATCACAAGAAACGTTTGTCCAGTTTTAGCCAATCTAACCTATCAATTTGATCAATTCAACATGCGAAACAAAGTTGGGCAAATTTTCAATGTGTTCCATACTTTTAAACTTTATTTATAGTTTTTTCCTAGTTTTTTTTTAAATTCAATCCGACCAGTTTGACCAACAGTTAGATCAGACCCATCACCAGTTTAAGAGCCGGACAAATACATATAACAATAATTTAACCATTAATTGATATTTTTCTAAAATATTATTTCCCTTTAAAGAGATTGACCAAAAAATAAATGCACAAATGGGGTGACTTAAACCGCAGCAAACATAAACGCTGTCTGGCCAACTCACTTCAAGACCCAAGTTTTCAAAAAAGAACAAGGACTGTTGAAAACTTGAGTCTTGAAGTGAGTTTCCTAAGAACCTACCGGTATGGAGAGAAAGAAACATCGAATTTAAGATGATTGATGTGGGTTTCTTATGAAATTTCAGTAACACAAATGTAAGTGCTTAGGTATTTATGGATATAGGTAGCCTCTGGCTGGATATCTCATTTCAGGAAGCGAGAGAGAGGATCATATGCATTGTGATGGTTTATTTGGCCATATTAAGTGTACATAGGGAGAGAAAATGAGCTGTTTCCTCACTGTGATCATACCATTGAGAAATTGAAATGGGTTTTCATGAAAAATTATAGGTCTTATTTGGTTTGGAAGCTTTATATGCTACAATGAGAGAATTGCCAGATTTTTTTAGGAGAGGAACTCATAAGAGATGCAAGAGAGAGGAAGAGAGAGAGAAGGTATGGGATAAAGAGAGTGAAAGGGACTTCGGGGGGAAAGAGGTGATAGAGAGAGAGATGGTTTTTGGGAGAGAGCGAGAGCGAGAGCGAGAGCGAGAGCGAGCGCGAGCGTGAGAGTGAGAGTGAGAGTGAGAGTGACAGGATTGGGGGGATTCAGAACGAGATTTAGGGGAGAGGGGCGATAGAAAAAGAGACAGAGAGAGGCTTAGGTGAGAAATACGCACGAGAGAGAAAGATGCGGATAGAGAGAGAGATAGGGAGAAAAAAATGATTTCAAGAGAGAGAAGTAGAGTTGTTTTTTTTATATTTATTTGGGGTATAAATGTGATAAAAGATGGTCGGCTGGGTTTAGGGCCGTAAAACTTTTTTTTTTTTTTTTCTGAAGGGTGCGGTTTCTATAAGGTTGTAATTTTAAGCAATCTAATTAAAGTGCACCTCCAAATTTTATCGTAATTTTGTTGTAAAATTTTTTAGGATTCTCTTAAAATCTATTTTATATCTAATCAAAAAAATTTAAACTGGAAAAATAGTTAAAATTAAGGAGATCTATAAACATATGAAAATCTTGAAAATGGACGGTTTAGATAATGTGTTGCAAGATGCACGATTTTTGGGACTCAAAAACTTTTTTTATATATATTCATACATCTCGATGTCGAGATGATCAAATAGAGAGGTTTTCAACACTAAAACAACTTTTCCGATAGATTTTTGAGGTGCGTCTGTAATTCTACATTTTAAGGTTGCAGCCTTATATAAACTTTTCCCTTTTCTAAAATCTTGATATCTTTGGTAAGTTTTAAAATATATAGGTATAACGGGTAATGGTACAACAAAATAGAATATATTGAGATATTTTTCCAATTATAATCCAGGCCGTCATAAAGGTTAATTAGACATACCATGCCTTGCACATACGTTAATGTTAATCATTAGCTTCTTATGAATGTTACGTGAAGGTCCATTTTTATAGTTTCTCTCACATGAGGTATTGAGAGTAGAGTATATATATATATATATGGAGTGGATTATGTATGCCCACTCGCTGATTGTTATAGTAAATCTTAATGACTCAGATTGAATCTAAGCCGATTTAATGGTTACGACTTCATTTCGTGTTTAAATTTTTTTTTTCTACAAATTCAAATCACTTTAAATTTTAGGCTTATGTTCTTCTAATCAAGACACACCTAATAAAAATATAAAATAAATAATTTACAAAAAAAATTAACCAAATACCTTCGAAACTTTTCGAGGGTATTTTGATCAATTTATTTCATGTAAAATATGTTTTTTATATTTTTCGTAGATTGACCTATTTTTTAAGAACACACAACTAAAATTTCAAATGAGTTGGATTTGTAAAAAAAACAATTAAAATTCAAACACTACCGGACATCGGTGATTGTCAGATCAGCCTAGATTCAATCTAGGTCGGGGTCGCGGGCGTTTACTGTAGCAGTATATCACGATTGTCTAGTAGTATTTTATTTTTTATTTTTGTTCTATAAATTGAAATAATATGAAATTTAGAACGTGTGTACATATTAGTGAGACGCACCTAATAAAAATATGAAAAACATATTTCGAAAAATATAAATAGACCAAAATACCCCCATAAATTTTTGCATAATTTTTATAGGGGTATTTAACATAATTTTTATCATTCAAAGTATTTGTTTTATATTTTATTCATGTGCATCTCACTAAGGCGCACACACCTACAAAATTCCAGAACATTATGATTTCTAAAACAAATGTTAAAATTTAAAACACTATCAAACATATGTGACCATATGATAAATTTTGAAAGGTGATAAAGTCGTAGGTGTAGTACCGTTGAAATTCACTTATAAGCATTTTGTAGTGTTATATAT
>NW_006495778.1:2236798-2255284 GCF_000471905.2 Amborella trichopoda | reverse complement strand
GGTAATGTTTCAATTTTTATTTTTTATTTTTTAGTTTTTAATCGAAATGATTTAAAATTTGAAAAGTGTGCATATATTTTAGTGAGACGCACTTAATAAAAATATAAAAATATAATTCGTAAAATATAAATAAACTAAAATACTTCTAAAACTTTTCAAGAGTATTTTGATCAATTTATATCTTATAAATTATTTTTATTTATATATTTTTTTATATTTTTATATTTCAAATAATTTAAATTTATAAAAAAAATAAAAATAAAAATAAAAATACTACCAAAAACAATTATGACCGCACGATAAAATTTAGACGTTAATTAAGGTAACAAAATACCTTTTCATTTTCGCGTAAAGGCCTTTTTTAACAAAGTTTTCCATATATATAAAAGGACTTTCGAAACGCAACAAAATTTGCCTTTATGCGTCGTCCCGCTTCCTCTCCTCTACTCTGCGAGCCTCCACTCTCTCTCGTTCGCCCTCTTCTCTCTTCTGCTCTACCAAGCTAGGGTTGGAAAACCCCTCCTCTTGCAACAGACGATACCACCAGTGGCATCATATATATCAGAGCTCTCTATTGAATCTGAAGCAGCACGAGCTGTTCAAGATACAAAAGTTCTTGGAGCATCAAGAATTCTAATTCCAGAAACGGATTCTCTACTAGCATATCAAGTAGTTGATGAGATCCAGATTAGGTGAATATGAATAGCCCGACCCAGTGGTTTCAGTTACTTACAAACCCCTTACCTTCGCTATGCTTACCCCTTACCTTCGCTATGCTTAGGTAAGTGCTCAAATTCGTGAAATTATTTGGTATTTTTCAATGGAAAAATATCTATCGTGGAAAACCTAATTTTTTTCCAAAACCCAACCCAAAAACCTACGTTTTTTTCCCAACAAATCATCGAATTCTTACCTCAAAAATCGAATTTCCTAATAAATCCAGAATCAATCACCAAATTATTACTCCGAAATCACAGGTCTAGCCAATCATATGAGAGCGCAGTTCTGATCTTTGGAGTGAAAATGTAGGGTTTTATTTACAGTGATCCACCCACTGTAAATACAATTTTTTAGTTCCTTTCTCTTCTTTTATTGTTGCGTTTTTTTCTTTTTTCTTTTTTTTGATGTAGTTCTAAAGTGATTGTAGAGCAAAAATTTGGATTGCTTTTTTGTTTTTCTTTTGCAGGTCGATTGCTCACTGCATTTCCTCTCACCCTCTATTCACAACTACTCAATACCCAATTGCACTTTCAGATTCAGTAACAAAATAATGGTGGGGAGTCCAAGGCTCAATCCTAGAAGTGAGGATAAATTACTTGCTCTCTGCTTTTTTCTATTATTTTTTCTGTTTATTCATCATTATATTATTCATTTTTTGATGGGTGTTTGAGTTTTTCAGTGTTGATATTTCGGTATTGTTTGCTAATTGGCAGCACTTTCTCTCTCTGAGTTTCATTATTTCTCCTGTTTCTTTATCATGACTTGCAGTTCTTTTCTTATTGATGTATGTGTTCTTCCTTGTTGATATTTGGGTATGGAATTCTGTTGCTTTCATTAGTCATTACATACTGGTGTTATTTTCTTTAATGGGGTGTTGATTTCTCGATGGTATTTATGGAAACTGTAATTTTCATTCGAGAATGGAGGAAAATTTTTTAGTACCTGTAAATAAAAATTTTTAGTTCCTTTATCTTCTTTTATTGCTTCTTTTTTTTTTTTTTGATGTAGTTCTAAAGTGATTGTAGAGCAAAAATTTGGATTGTTTTGTTTTTTTTTTTTTTGCAGGTCAATTGCGCTTATTTTTTTTCTGGTAACTTTTGCTAATATTAGGAATTAATGTGCAAAAATTATTTATAGAAAAATAAATATTCAAAGAAATCATGTTTTTGTAATTTGATGAGGTGTGGAATGTTTGTGATTTTGAGATTTACCCCAAAACGTTGAGTTTTTTTATGTCGAGGGCTTTTAAATTTGTAGCAGGTGAAAATATGGGCAAATGGCCTGGTTCTTCCTGTTCTCTTTGTTTTCTTGGTAGTTGCCCAGATTTTCTTTCTTAGAGAAGTTTTATATAATGAAGCGTGTTAAATAATTATGGTTACCTGGTTGATTACTATATGTTCTTGTTGTTTTTGCTTTGAAGTGCATGAATCTGAAAGTTGGAGTTGCCCACTTGAGGATTACCTTTTCAGTGGTAGTCATTGCATTTAATAAACAATGGTTCTCGTTTCCTTTTTCTCTTTTGGAGTATTTGTATTTGATCTTATTTGTATTTTTAACTTACAGAATCCATCAAGGAGTTGTTGTTAATAAGAAATTTTTCTGAGTAGATGTTGTTATTACTATCATTAGTACTATTTTGTTCCTTTTCCAATGGAATTCGATGTTTTATCTTTTAGATTTTTGCTCTTTTTTTTAGGGGTGTGACATTGTTCATTTTCAGACTTTTTGTTGAGAGTCATCGCAATCTTGCACTTTTGCCTATAAACGTGGTGGCACCATCCTTGGTACTTCAAGAGGAGGTTATGACACCACCAAAATAGTTGATAGCATTCAAGACTAAGGGATTAATCAGGTTTGAAATCCTACCTGGTTTACTTCTAACTACTTTCCTTACTTTATTCATTTTGATTCATGGAAATCATTTATGTAATTCATGATTTGATTATTAATATTGTTTTTAATTTGGGGATCATAGGTCTACATAAGAGGAGGAGATGGGACACAAACAGGAGCATCTGTAATATATAAGGTACCAAAATATTTTTATAAAGAATTTGTAAGATTTATTACATGTTTATTGTCTTCTTTGGTGGTAGTGCTTATTACTCTCTAATGTAAATTGCTTGGCTGAATTGATGGTTCTAATTACAGGAAATTGAGAGACGTGGTTTGAAAGTGTCGGTTGCTGGAATCCCCAAGACTGTCGATAATGATATCGCTGTAAGTTTAAATATGCAAGCAAAGAATATAGATATGAGATTATTTATGTTCGTTTTTTCATGTGGTATGGTGCGTGGATTATAGGTTATAGACAAGTCTTTTGGTTTTGACACTGCTGTAGAAGAAGCTCAGAGAGCCATCAATGCAGCACATGTGGAAGCTGGAAGAATTGACAATGGTCTGGGTATTGTGAATCTAATGGGTCATTACTGTGGTAAGTCATGTTTCTTTATCCCTAACCTTTCACTGTCTATTTGTTGCTCAATCATAACTGAAGTACAATTACTTTAATCGGGAAAATGGCACTTTTTTGGATTAATAAAATTGGGTTTTTAATGGAGAAAATTGCATGTCTTCTAAAGTACAAGGATTTATGTATGGAAATTATGGTTGAATGTGAAGTTCTGTATGGATAGTTGTAGCAATAAGTTACCTCAATGCTTATTATTAAGGGTGCAGTTGGCATACGGATGCATCCGTAGCTGTAGAGGTAAGATGCACCTTCAAATTTTATCATGGTATATAATTTTGATGTAAAATGTTCTTAGGATTATCTCAAAATCTATTTTTATATCTAATTATAAAATTTTAAATTTAAAAATGGTTAAAATCAAGTAGATCTATAACCATATAAAAATCTTGAAAATGGACGGTGTAGATAATATGTTCTAAAATGCACTATTTCTGAGACTTAAAATCTTTTTATTTTTCATGGTCATACATCTTGATGTCGAGATGATCAATCAAAGGGTTTTTCAACATTAAAACTATCTTTTTCGATGAATTTTTGAGGTGCATCCGTAGCTGTAGAGGTACGGTTGCAACCTTATATAAACTTTTTCCTCTTGTTATTATAACTTTTTATATTTTTATTTTTACAGGATTCATTGCCATGTATGCAACTCTAGCAAGCAGGGATGTGGTAAGAGACTGAAACATTTTTTATCATCGCAATTATCTAACGACTTTCTCCCTTTCTAACCTATTCATATAAATCTATGGAAAAGTATATTATAAACCGAAGGATCTTGGAAAGTCCACTGAGGTCATCACCATCCAATGAAATGGACTTCAATGGAGAGAGAGAAGGGACCTGGCAGAACAAGGCATGATGCTGCTGGTGATAGCCCAACACTATTAATCACCATCCATTATTTCACTAGATGATGATGATCTTAGTGGACTATTTTTTTCCATTAGTGATTACAATATACTTCCCCTAAATTTATTACTCAGCCTATTTTTCTCCTGCAACATAGTTTAATATGGGAGTTTGTTTCCTGCTAATGTTCCAGGACTGTTGCTTGATTCCTGAATCTCCATTTTACCTAGAGAGAGAAGGGGGCTTGTTTGACTTCATAGAAAAGCAACTGAAAGAAAATGGTCACATGGTCATTGTGTTAGTAGAAGGTGCAGGGCAAGAGCTTGTTGCCAAATCCATGCGGGCAGTTGATCAAACTGATGCATCTGGGATTCAGTTACTCCTTGACGTTGGGCTATGGCATGCTCAAAATGTCAAAGTAAGCATTTCCATTTCCATTTCCATGAATGTCTGGAATTTATCATAGCCCAGTGGACTTTTGAAGTGCTCTTTTGAAGAGATTGCACCTTTACAACATTGAAAGGATGGACCATGCTTCATTTTGTGCAGCATTATCTATTTGTCCATTGCTCATCGATCTCGAAGTCGTGGGCCTGTAAGTTACTCTAATCTTTTGAGGGCACTAAGATACTAAAATATGACTTGTCTAGAAATATTGCAATTGATTTGTATTTCAAATCATTTTCTGTCTTTATTTTCATCACTAATTTTCTCTTTTTAACATGAACCATCTCTATTTTTCAAGCATCTATATATGTTGGTGCGAATGTTTAAATGTGTGTTTGCATATGTATTTGTGCATGTGAGATGATGCTTGGGAGTGTGTAGGGGGGTCATAGCATGCAGGTGTATATGTCCATGTGTACAAGTATTGTCCTGTGCAGTCAGATGACTGTTTCTTGTTTGGATTAATATTAACAAGCATATTGAGCTCAGACAAGCTTTGAAGACTCTTAGTACATGACAGCAGAAGTACACGAAAGTAGAAGTACACGTCACATGGAGAAGTTCATCACACATTCAGTTTCATTCTCAGATATCAATAAAACTTATTCAGTTTCATTCTCAGATATCAATAAAACTTTTGAATACATGCTCAAAGGGGATAACTTTCGCTATATCATTCGAATGGGAGACTAAAACTTGAGAAAGCAAAAAGAAATAAATTAATTGTTGGTGATAGAGTCAGCTCAATTGGATTACCTTTTTTGAAGCTTCATTTATATCTAGTTTTTTTCTATTTCATGAGGTGTTTAACTTCCTTGTATCTTTTCAATTGTTTGGAAATGATTGTAATTGGTTATTGCTTAATTAATGGTAATATCTTGTGAATGAAATTCTATAGTTTCTGGTATTATTGAGTTTATGTCATTAGCTTGTTTTTTGAGACACAAAGAGAGAGAGAGATTATTCAAATCCGAGGCCTATGAGAGAGTTGGTTAACCAAAGTAGGTCCGTGATGGTTTTAAAGGTATTATGTACGCCCTATGGCATGGTAAAAGGTGAGAATGTATCAAACACTCGACATAAAAAAATAAAATAAAGTGAGAACTATGAGATATAAATGCATTTAACCATCCAAGTATATCCACATTGCACATATTAATGACATACATAAAAAAGAAAGAAATGTCACACATATGTTACCAAAAAATCACCAAATCGGTTATTTACATGCTTCATAAAGAGGCCATTTATATGCCTCTATAAAGAGGTCCTTTACATGTCTGTAAAATTACATGAATATTGAATATGCGTATAACCCCCAAAGTCAAATACAAAAAAGTGTATTTACATGTCTCCAAAATTCAAAAAATTTGTCGAGTCCTTTACATGTCTCATAAATAGGTCTTTTATATGCTGGCAAATCCCATGAAGATTTCCTCCTTTTAGTCCTTGGTTTTACTCCAGGAAACTGCTCTTATTGGTCCGTCATATCTTCAACATATGAACAACATCAATACACCAACACAAGAGGTCCTCAAAACCAAATCATTTATTTACCAAAGAGGTCCTCAAAATACTCACTGACCTCTCAGATAACACTTGCAACAAGTGCCAACCAATTTGTTTTGCATCTAACTACTTTATTAAGGGGCGCACTGAATGCAGCCTCCTCAAACTCTGGTACCTACAAAATTTTACAGAGGAATTGTTTAAGAAAATGTTTGTATCCATGGTTATCTATCGCTATCTGCACATGCGCACATGCATTAATGCATGCAAATAAAGAGCGAAATGCATGATGCATGTGTCCAGTCCTTCAATTAACAAAGTCTAAGCTTGAATGGATATAGCAGACAAATCATCTTCATGAAATTGGGTCTTGAATTCAGGAGAAACCCCGTCTACCTTATCAAGGGTGTTGAGCTTATGCATAGTTACATACTATGTCTCTGACCAATTTCATCAAGATGATTGCATGACGCAACTTTTGTGAATTACTGAAGTTTCATGATCATTCATGATAATACATAAAATACATAATGCACAACTTCACATAAATACATAATGAAGAATGAATTTTTTCACAAACTTCTCAGCCATACTTCTCTTATCTATCAGCATGAAAGGATTCCTAAAGACATTTTATTAAATGTGAATCATATTGGAAACCTGTACTCTTTTCAAAATCAATACTTCTATCAAGGCGTGAATGAAAAGTGGATCAAACATAGCTGAAGAAAGCATACCATTTGTCCCTTTTGAACACGGCCAAGCATTCCCCCCTCTTCTTTTGATGGACAAACGGAGAATTCAACTGCAAAATCACTCAAATACTCTCCTGTAAGAATATATTCAAAATATGAAAGAGATCACCAGAAATATGTTTGTTTGTTTGCTTGTTTTTGTTTTTGTCGTTTTTAATTATGTTAACTGAATAACCAGCAATATGTTTACTAAAGCAAAGTTCACTATGAGAGACCCGCAATAAATAAATTCTTGAGGTCACTGAAATTGGCTACATAAGACGAATAGTAGTTTTTTAGATAATCTACAATAAGCAAATTCTGTTTTACTACCCCAAAAAAAAAAAAAAGAAAATTCTGTTTTGTAGAGAGGGAGCTCTCATCAAGAAGTCCATATAACCATAACTCTTGACCGAAACGAATTCCTACGGACCCGATGAACAAAGTCAATATGGCCGATAGAAGCAAGGGGAACAACATAGTATTGTCTAATTCGTGGGGATAGGGAAAGCATAGTGAAAAGGAAAAAAAGAAACTACGAATTCTTATGTCATACATACCAGAAGCTCAAAATCCCAACCTCCAGCTATCCTCTTTTGAAGCTCTAGAAGGAGTTCGAGGCTTTGTTCGCCCACAAGCAAGTGTTGCACAAGTATTTCCTTATTCTCTCCTTCAAACCTCCCGGCACTGAAAGCAACTGTCATTACAAACAATCCCATTAAAACTGATGAAAGCCAGAAAAAAAATAGATTGAACAATAACACACCACCCATTTCTCTAACACAGACACACAAATAAAAAAACACGAGCATGATCCCCTCCCTCACACCCAATGTATATTGAACAATAAGCCACCCCCCCATTTCTTAACACAAAACCCAAATAAAAATCTCTCTAGCGCTCTCTCTCCCTCTCTCAAAAGATTAGAAACACCCAAAAAAGAATATGTACACGATCTTGTTTTCCTCCATTCTCGAATGAAAATTACAGTTTTCATAAATACCATCGAGAAATCAACACCCCATTAAAGAAAATAACACCAGTATGTAATGACTAATGAAAGCAACAGAATTCCATACCCAAATATCAACTAGGAAGAATACATACATCAATAAGAAAAGAACTGCAAGTCATGATAAAGAAAATATAGAAGAAACAATGAAACTCAGAGAGAGAAAGTGGTGCAAGTTAGCAAACAATACCGAAATATCAACACTGAAAAACGCAAACACCCATCAGAAAATGAATAGCATAATGATGAATAAACAGAATAAATAATAGAAAAAAGCAGAGAGCAAGTAATTTATCCTCACTTCTAGGATTGAGCCTTGGATTCCCCACCATTATTTTGCTACTGAATCTGAAAGCGCAATTGGGTATTGAGTATTTGTGAATAGAGGGTGACAGGATATGCAGTGAGCAATTGACCCGCAAAAGAAAAACAAAAGAGCTATCCAAATTTTTGCTCTACAATCATTTTAGGACTACATCAAAAAAAGAGAAAAGAAAAAAAAAGAGCAATAAAAGAAGAGAAAGGAACTAAAAAATTGCAAATAAAACCCTACGTTTTTACTCTAAAAATCAGAACTGTGCTCTCATAGATAGTTTTCCATTGAAAAATACCCACTGTAAAAAAATTCACGAATTTGATGCATAGCATTGTAAACAATAGGGTTTTATTTATAAATCTCGTTTTGGAAAAAAATTGGGTTTTCTTCTTTATTTAGGTTGGAGTATATTCACGAATGTAGTGATATGACGGAGCACTTACCTGAGTATAGCGAAGGTAAGGGGTCTGTGACTAACTGAAACCACTGGGTCGGGCGATCTCGCTCAACTACTTGATATGCTAGTAGAGGATCCGCTTCTGGAATTGGAATTTTGGATGCTCCAAGAACTTCTGTATCTTGAACTGCTCGTGCTGCTTAAGATTCAATAGAGAGCTCTGATATATATGATGCCACTGGTAGTATCGTCTGTTGCAAGAGGAGGGGTTTTCCGCCCCTAGCGTGGCGGATCAGAGGAGAGAAGAGGGCGAACGAGAGAGAGTGGAGGTTCGCAGAGTAGAGGAGAGGAAGCGGGAGGAGGGGTAAAGGGAAATTTTTTTTTGGGTCTGAAGCATTTGAGCAAATCCCACCCGTTCGAGTACAGGGTTTTTCAGCCAATCCAAGCCTTTCGTTTCATTACGTGTGAATGGATGGGTACGATCGACGGTGGCGAAATCACTGTATATTATAGCCTCTAGGTGCATTCAGAAGCTTTTTTTCATATATATATATATATATATATATATAATAAACGCTCTCAAATGGTGGCCATCAATAAGAACAGCAGTTCTGCATAGCGCCAACCATCCATCGTCCCCACTAAATGGACGAATAGGATTAAAGCTTTTAAAATAGGGAGATACTCAAGTCCTTGTTTCTCTCCTCATTTTTCCTCCCTCCTTCTCTCTCTCTTCCATAAAGCTCTCTTTCCATCTCCCCCATTTTTTTTTGTTTCTCTCTCCCCTATTTTTCCTCCCATCTTTCTCTCCGGCCCCTCCCACTAAACTCTCAGTATGGAAACCCAATACAAAAAGTGGAAGGAAGTGGGATAGATCAACCCCAATCTCTTATCAAAATCAATAAGAATTATTTATACTCTATAGAATGATCAAACGGCTCTCTATCTCAAATAAATCAATCCATAGAGATACTTCATTTCTGTTTCAAAACCCAGCTTACGACCCAAAAAAAAAAAATCTGCTGCTCAAGCAAAAAACTGGTGTCCAAAATTTATGACGTGAAGAAAGTTTTGCTCCACCTTTTTCGCTCTCTCCAATTTTTCCTCCCTTTCTCTCCCTCATCCGCAAAAGCCCTAGCTAGAAAAAAACTTCTTTAAAAAAAAGAAAAATCTTACAGTTGTAGGGCAAAATCCTTATTTGCTTCTTTTTTGTTTCTTTCATAGATACAGTAAACAAAATCCATGCTTCGAGGAAGAAAATGGTGTCTAAAATTTATGCCTCAAGGAAAACAATGGTCTGAAGAAATTTGTACTATCTCAAGCAATCAATCAATAGTTGACAAACTTTCTTGGTTGTAGGTGTCTAGAGATTTGTTTTTTTTTTTTTTCTTTTTCCACTCTAGTATTCCCCAATTAAAAAACGAAAAATAATTCAAATTCATTGTTATCCAAAATCCCTAGATTATCGATTTTTTCTATAAGAAGAAAAAATCGTACTGTTACAGTAGGGCAAGTCTTACTGTTATATATATATATATATGTGTGTGTGTGTGTGTGTGTGTATGTGTGCGTGTGTGTTTTTAAAAAAAATTAGTCGGACGAAGATAAAATATATGGATAAAAATTTAGTAATAATAAAAGTAATAGAGGTCCAGAATTTGATTTTTTTTTTTGGAGAGAAGAAGTATCAATATAACAAAAGGAAAACTCTCACACTTTCGCATGTGGTGTAGTTTTCACCTTGTAAAACAATAAGATGTGCATTTCCGCATGGTGATGGGGAGGTTTCGCGCTCCACGTTGTCGCTTATGGGGCTCTCATTCTAGCAATGATGCATGTAGCCTTGGGGAGCTTTTGAGCTTCTGGCTCTCGTTCTTCGAGCTCTTGGTCTAGCAATAGAGAAAGTAAGGCTATTTGATTTTATTTTTTGGAGAGAAGAAGTATCAATATAACAAAAGGAAAACTCTCACACTTTCGCATGTGGTGTAGTTTTCACCTTGTGAAACAATAAGATGTGCATTTCCGCATGGTGATGGGGAGGTTTCGCGCTCCAGGTTCTCGCTTATGGGGCTCTCGTTCTAGCAATGATGCAGGTAACCTTGGGGAGCTTTTGAGCTTCTAGCTCTCGTTCTTTGAGCTCTTGGTCTAGCAATTGAGAAAATAAGGCTATAAGTTCTAACAAAGGTAAGGCTCCCTTGGCCTTTGATTGTAGCACTGACTCGACTAACCCCTCGAAGAGGGACTAGAGAAGTGTGTGCTTTGGCTGCCCTATGGTACCGGAGCCCAAATCGGTGGTCCCTTTTGAGGATCTCCCATCCCTGGACAGTTTCAAAGTGGTGTACATTGATGCCTCGGTGTCTAAAAATGTTGGATAAGGCTCTAGTGTGCTCTTTCTCTCCACTTGTTAAAGGCCTTAGTATGCTATAGGATTGGGCTTTGAAATCGTGGGGTTGCAGCCTCTCGTGTAGAGATATACCAGGTAGCAGAGCCATCTTGTTCTTTGAAAAGATAAAGGATGTGAATAGAGTCTTCTCCCAGATATGTTGGAGGCTCAAAGGGACTTTAATGTCCATTGAAAAATGGACATCTTGTTTTAACGTCTCCTTCATCCCACCAGCTTATGTTTGTCTCTGTATTGAGGGGATCCCTATCCTTGCCTAGACCAAATAAGTTTTCACCTTGCTGGCTTCTTACTGTGGTACTCTAGTTGAGGTGGACTGGTTCTCTTCAGCTAGGCCTTCTTTAAGGGTGCTTCGTATCAAGGTTCAACGGACCCTAGGCTGCTCTATCCCTAATAATTTTTTGCTCAGAATGTGTGGCGAGCTCTTTGCTCTATTTGTTTTCCAAGAGGGCCCCTGCCTGTTCCTCTGGCTTGTTCAGCTGCCTTTGAGTCTTATAGGAAGACTAAAGGGTAAGCCTCTCTTCTTGTTAGAAGCTCCCTTCCTAATCTCCCTGCTCAAAGCTCCCCCCTTCCAAACCAGCAATGGACCTTGGTTTCCAGATAGAGAAAGTTTCACCCTGGTGACCATCCCAAGAAAGTTTCCAAGCAATTTTGGTGCAAGAAGTTCATTGGCTCTGGTTCTGAGGATTCAAGAGGCGGGAGCTCTAACGACTCCAACACTTTTTTTTAATTCAAATTCGAATACATTTTTACCGTTGTCTAGTCCGGACTATGAGCTTGCGGTTCAAGAATTCCTCTTTCTAGAGAGGTGAACCGTCGGTCCTCAAGGCCTTCGGTGAACCGACTTGCTGCATGGAGGACTCCTCGGTTTCCACACTGGTCACGTCCCTTCGTGATCCTGCCCCCTCTAGAGAATCATCACCCTGTTGTACCGAGACCTTATGGGTGGCAAATCCGACAGCGGATTGTCAGGATCGCTACTCTGATGTGCCTACTGAGGCGGTGGATATAACTTCTAGATTTGTGCCCCTCACTTTGGTTTTCTCGCTCCCTGTTGATCGTTTGATATCTAAACCTACCCCTTTGTCGCCTATAAATAGTCTTCCATCCCACAACCTCTTCCTACCTGTTTAGCATATTGTCTTTGCAACCTCCGTTTCCCTTATCCTCAAAAGCCTCTTAGCCAGAAAAGCCCAACTCTCCATTATGGCTGCCCCAAGAGCTAACTTCATCCATGCTTAGGACCTTGTTGTTCCTGTCTCCAAACCCTTTGTGCCTCTCCTAGATGGAACTATAAAATTGACCTTCTCTGAGTGAGAGAAGGGCAGTTCTTGGGGCCACCTCTCTCTCAGAACCCCCTCCATGCTGGCTAACAAATATCATGTTGCCAAAGGATTACTCATGGCAACCATTCCTCAAGCCCCCCCATTCTCATGACAGAATCCTCGGACTCCTCCAAAGAGGAACTCTCTCCGCACTCTAAAAATTGCTCTCCTGTACAATTTAAAAGAGCTGAGGTTAGGAACAAGGTGGCCAAGATGCTGGATGTCATGTATGTGTACTTCTCTGGAGATGTCATTATAATTGAAGAGCCATTTGTACACATCGTTGAGGAGCCTGCACCAAACCCACGATCAAGGAGAGTCCCCTCTAGGCTGCAAAGGGAGGCGGAGGAATTGACAACTGGCTTGTTTTTCAGTCCACTTGCTACTGCCCCCTGAGGTCACTAGGGGCGGTAAGGACTTCCGTTCCAAATAAAGATCCTTTCATGGAATGTGTGAGGTATGGGAGATGTTCACAAGTGAAGGGCGTTGGCTAGGATGGTGAGCTGACACCGGCTTCTTTTTGTTCGCTTGCAATAAACTAAGCTTCAGGTCATAGACCTCTCCTTGGTGTGCTCTTTTTGAGGCTGTGGGCCGGTAATTTTTACCCTGCTGTTGACCTCTCTGAAGGTCTTTTAACTGTCCGGGACCCTGTTATTATGGGTTTCTCTTTTTTGGATCGTAATCCTTGGTCTTTGAATATTTTAGCCTCTTTCCGCCTCTTTCTCTTGGATATTGTCTAATGTATATGGCCCAAATGTGGTGGCTGATAAATCTAGTATTTTTAATATGCTCTCTACCAAACTAATGACACTACTTGTCGAAGGCTAGGCTCTTTAAGCCACTTGAGTTCAAAGCAAAAAAGAGAAGGCCCAAACTGTTTGCCCTCTGAATCCAAGAGCAGAGGGACATGGTCAGAAGCTGTGTGGGGTACTACCAAGATAGAGGTTTTGGGGAATTTCTCTTCCCAGTCCTGAGACAAGATAACTCGACCCAATTAGAAATTTGCGGTCTAACTGTGGAATTGTTGCTCCATGTAAAACGAGTGCAGGTCTAAGAGACCCATCGACGAGATAAAATTATTGAGTTTAACCATAGAAGAGTTTAGAGGGGGCTAGAGAGGATTTCATGAGGCCATCTAATCTTATTGTAATAACCCACTCCACATGAGAGTACACCCGGAGATTCAATCAGGGTACTAACAATAACCTTTCTGGCTAGTCCGGCCATGTTCTCATGTGCAAACTAAAACTTCTCAAAACCAGGCTACGTCAGTGGAGCAAAAGCACTTTTGGATTTCTTGTAGAATCTATTTCTGCAACCTCTGTTCGAATTGAGATCCTAAATGCGCTTGAACAAAACAGAGGGGGCCTTGATGCCAACCAAATTCTTGCCAGAGCTTCATTGAAATCTATCTTGGATGATTTGCTTAGAAAGGAAAAGGTATATTGTTTCCAATGGTCTAGATCTAAATGGGTCAAAGTAACAATAATACAAATACTTTCATGCTTTGGCAAATTCCAGAAGGAGACAAAACTCCCTCAGTGGCTTTCAAATTGCGAGAGTAACCCCAGATGACTCTTCAGCTATGGAGGCAGCAATAGTTAATCATTTCAAAATAGCTTTCTCGGGGGAGTTTCGTCTCCCTTGCTCCTTTGAAGATGTCCCCTTTGATACCCTTCCCCAGGGTCATGCTGAGGAACTGGAGTCAGCTTGCTCCGAAGAAGAAGTTAAATTGTTAGTCTTTAGACTCCCCAGAGACAAAGCCCCGAGACTCAATGGGTTTCTCCTTGCCTTCTTCCAAGATTTTTGGGATCTCGTTAAAACTGATTTTCTCAATTGGATATCACAATTCTTTGTTGATGGTTTTGTTAGTAACTCGATCAACTCCACATTTGTAGCTCTCATCCCCAAAAATGTTTCTATCGAATCTCTTCATGACATCCATCCAATTAGCTTGCTCTCTGCTATCTATAAGATCCTAGCCAAATTTTTGGCCAATAGGTTAAGGAAGGTCCTTCATTGTGTTGTTAAGGGTCCCCATATGGCTTTCATCAAAGACATACAGATCATGGATGGGCTGCTTATCGCACAAGAAGTGATTCATTCGGGGCAAAGGGGTTTTCCTAAATTTGAATTTTGAGAAAGCCTACAATAGATTGGATTGGGATTATCTGGACAATTTAATGAGGTTGATTGGATTTGGAGCGAAATGGAGAAGCTGGATTAAGGGTTGCCTAGCCTCTACCTATATCCCCATCCTTGTCAATGGCAAGTCTTGCAGTTACTTCAAATCATCGAGAGGTCTAAGACAAGAAGATCAGCTTCCCCCTTTCCTTTTTACCCTAGTTGTTGAATCTTTAAGCAAAATGCTAGAGGATGTCTCAAGGAGAGGCTTGGTTAATGGGCTTTTTCCTTGGCCAGGGGGACACCCCATTTTCCACCTTCAATATGTCGACGGTACTTTGCTCATGCTACAGGCCTCCGAAGTCAATGTCTATAACATTTAGCTTTTCCTTAAATGCTATGAGCTTATTTCAAGGGCCAAATTAAATATGGCCAAAACTAGACTGATGGGGGTCAACTGTGAAGAGGTAAAGCTCAAGGACTGGGCACTTTGGATGGACTGCCAGATTGACTAATTCCCTAGCAAGTATCTTGGTATCTCTCTTTCCTTATCCTCCATGCCGAGAGCTTAGTGGGACCCCTTGATCAGTAGATTCCAGCACAAATTTCATGAGTGGAAATCAACATATCTCAAGATATCTCTCTTTGGCCGATAGGATCACCCTAATCAAAGCAACCCTTTCAAATCTACCAATTTACTACTTATCACTGTTTCAAGCTCCTCCTTGGGTCATTAAGAAGCTTCAATCCTAGAAGTGGAACTTCCTTTGGAGCGAGAGTTAACATCAAAAAAAAATTCATCTCCATAAATGGTCTTATGTCTGCCTATAAAAAAAAGAAGGTAGGTTGGGCATCAGACGACTAGAAGCAATCAACGACGCCTTGCTCACTAAATGGTGGTGGTGCTTGTCAAGACAGCAAGGGCTTCTTTGGGAATACATCATTCTTGACAAGTATGGTAGAGACCTGCAAGGTTACATTGCTCGTTGCCCTCCTGCTAGAGCAAGTGCTTCGTGGGTATGGAAGGGCATCCTTTTAGTGAGAAACATTTTTCTGGCTTTTCCAAAACGGTGGTTGGGAGTGGCTCCACTATTAAATTATGGCATAACAAATGACACCATCAATATCCCCTCAAAGATGCTTTCCCGGAGCTATACAAACGTTCTTCTCAGAAATTTGCCACTGTCCAATCCAAGGTCTCCTTAGATGGCTGCCAACCCGAGACTCCCGAGCCTTCTAGGGCTCGCCCGTATTAGAACCGGTCATCTTTTGTCTCTCTGGATCAAATGTTCACCAGAAAGTCTCTGGTTGAAGAAGGGTGGTTGTGCCCAAAAGTTTAGGTTTTCTCAGACTTAGGTTTTCTCTCAGGAGGCTCGGGTTTCTTAAGAAGTTTCTAGGGTTTTATCTTCTCTCGTGTAACTCTATTTGGTTTTTTCTATCTGATCTCTATCTATTCTCCTCCCTAGGGTTTTGGTCTCTCAAATTTTTTTTATCTCTATCTGCTCTCTCCTAGGGTTTGGTCTCTCTCTCTCTTCCAAATCATATTTTCCATTTCACTCTAATCCTTTTCTCTCCCTTCTCCAAATGACCACGAAAAGAGGGTTTATAGGGGTGAAAATCCCCTGGGGAGGATATACCCACATAACCAACACGTACTTATCCAAAAAAATGGGTTTACTAGGTTAAGTGTGATCCTAATGGTTCAGGAAACCACGGAATTTGCCAGATTTAAAATGGGGTGTCTACAGTTGCCCCTCTTTGGCACTCCTTGTCCTTTGAGTGGCAGGTGAGTGCCAAAGAAGTAGACACTCTGGCGTTCCATGCCCTTCGAGGGGCAGGTGAATGTCAAAGATTTATTCTTGAGGTCACGTGGTCAGAGGGCCCACCAACTATCCCTCCAATCATTGCTCTCATCGAGCTCACCCACTTAGGGAATTTTTCCTCCTAGTGTTTTCGACGTGACATGTCATTGAGTTACACAAGCTTGAAACTCGAGTTAGATTTTTTTATCATGCCACTTAACTTCAGGGGTTTTGCAGTTCGAAAATCTTTAACCCTAGCATCTTCTTTGATCTCCTTAGGGTTTCCTAAGGCCTTCTATAGGAAGAGACTTGTTTGGCTGAATCCAAAGTGAGAGACGAGGCAGCAACACGGCAAACACGGTATTCATCATGTACGGGTATCCAAGCTCCTTCGTTTTAAAAGACATTTTAGAAATTTTGAAGATAGGGGGAGATTTAAAATAGAACCCGGAGCAGGGACATGTTACAATTTTAATAAAGAAATTAAAGTTTTTGAAAACACATTACATATAGTGAAAATTTTGAAAAGGGGAAGATATTTCGAAAAACAAAGTTGGTTAGCAGTTTAAACTCCTGCAACCATAGAGCCCTCTAAGCAGTTTAACGTCATGCAGCGATGGACGGTGTAGTCAGCAGTTATACTCATACGATCGTGGAGTTATTATTATTATTATTATTATTATTTTTTTTTTATTTTTTATTTTTATTTTTTTCTTGTTGCCCCAGTTGGGGGGTGGTTTTCTTGTAATGTAGATCTTATAGTTTAACCACTTGTGACCCCTTTGGTTGACCTTATGTGAGTGTATCGGGTCTTTGCTTGGATCTTCGGGACGAGGAATCATCAAGTATTTATTTATCTTCCAACCTCAGCTCTTGTATTGCAATTGAAGGAGAGTTATTTGGAGTTTCGAGCGAATCAAAGTTTCGAAAATACAGGATATTGTCATTGGGTGTTCAGAATCTCTTTGGATTTCCAATTTTGTTCCTCCACCACTCACCTTTTGAAGTTTCAGACAATCTAGGTCCTTAACAACGTTCCGCCACGCTAATACTTATTGATTTTTCTTTTAACACCACTTTGACTCAGGGGAGGAAAATAAGATGTTTAGAGAGAAAATACTTTGGTAAGTAGAAGGAAGGAGAGAACTTCTTCTTTTTCATCGTCCCGGGGTCCCTTTCGAGTGTTCAGCTCGGTGGTCTTTTTTCCAACGCTTGGGGTTCCTTTCGGATTTTCAACCTAGCTGATTATTTTTTTTTTTTCACTCCGGGGTCCCTTGTGGGGTGTTCAACCCGGTTGCCTTTATTCCAATGCATAGGGTTTCTTTCGAATTTTCAGCCCAACGGAATTTTTTTTTTTTTTAAGAAGAAAACAGTGACAAAGGAAGAGGAGGAGGAAGAAGATTCAAAGGTGACCCTCTTTTTTTTTTTAGCATTTTACCTTAAGATCAGGTAAGAAATCGAACATCTTTTCCTCCTCCAAGTGGTAGGGAGGTTCTAATATCGGTCTTCCTCTGATTTCCCTTGACCCAGATTGGCATCCAAAATCTCTTTGACAATGGTTGTTAAATTTCCGTTGAACTTTTCCTTTAAACTGCTCCACTTTAACCTTGATTTTGGGACTAAATATCACTCACAGTTTTCAAATCCCTTAGCCTTCTGTATGGACGAATAGGCTCATCAGGGTTTTCCCGTTAATGGAGTACTTCATGTTACACATTTGGCGTTAATGCCTTTTGAAGGGTGATACATGAATGACTCATTTAGTTATTTGCACGGGGTGAGTGATCCCCCAACTTCTTTTGGGTAGTCTTTTTCATTGCAAATTTCGAATTGTTTGTCGGGGGTTAACTCCGTAGTAGACTCCTTCTTAGAGCTCGAGCTTAGGTGAGACTCTCGCACAAGAGGAGTGGCTGAGTTGCTACTAGTTGGCCTTACAACATGTTGGGAGTCAACAAAGAAGGATTCAATCTCATTAGTTGCCCCCGTTGTATTAAACGGTCTTATGATTTGTTGGGAATCAACAAACAAGGGTTCAATCTCATTAGTTGTCCCTATTGTATCCTCTTCATGAGAGGAGTTTGCCCCTATCGAATATTTTGATGGAGTTACCCCTTCAAGGCTTTCAGTTTCTGTAACAATCCTAAAAATTTCAAAAAAAAAAAAAAAAAAAAAAAGGAAGAAAAATATGCTTTTAAATAGGTGATGTTCTGTTTGAATATGATGGTCCTTGAGGACCATCACTATTTTCAAAAGATTTTCCTTTGCCTTTACTTTTTTCTTTTGCCTGCTTTTGCCTCCTGCGGCTTGCACCTGGCAACGTCCTTTAGCGGACGTGGTTTTCGTACGATAAAAGTCTGCTTTTAGCGCGACACCTCAG
>NW_006495778.1:2225419-2236778 GCF_000471905.2 Amborella trichopoda | reverse complement strand
TTTTCGCATGGTGATGGGGAGGTTTCGCGCTCCAGGTTCTCGCTTATGGGGCTCTCGTTCTAGCAATGATGCAGGTAACCTTGGGGAGCTTTTCAGCTTCTAGCTCTCGTTCTTTGAGCTCTTGGTCTAGCAATAGAGAAAATAAGGCTATAAGTTGTAACAAAGGTAAGGCTCCCTTGGCCTTTGATTGTAGCACTGACACGACTAACCCCTCGAAGAGGGACTAGAGAAGTGTGTGCTTTGGCTGCCCTATGGTACCGAAGCCCAAATCGGTGGTCCCTTTTAAGGATCTCCCATACTTGAACAGTTTCAAAGTGGTGTACATTGATGCCTAGGTGTCTAAAAATGTTGGATAAGGCTCTAGTGTGCTCTTTCTCTCCACTTGTTAAAGGCCTTAGTATGCTATAGGATTGGGCTTTGAAATCGTGGGGTTGCAGCCTCTCGTGTAGAGATATACCAGGTAGCAGAGCCATCTTGTTCTTTGAAAAGATAGAGGATGTGAATAGAGTCTTCTCCCAGATATGTTGGAGGCTCAAAGGGACTTTAATGTCCATTGAAAAATGGACATCTTGTTTTAACGTCTCCTTCATCCCACCAGCTTATGTTTGTCTCTGTATTGAGGGGATCCCTATCCTTGTCTAGACCAAATAAGTTTTCACCTTGCTGGCTTCTTACTGTGGTACTCTAGTTGAGGTGGACTGGTTCTCTTCAGCTAGGCCTTCTTTAAGGGTGCTTCGTATCAAGATTCAACGGACCCTAGGCTGCTCTATCCCTAATAATTTTTTGCTCAGAATGTGTGGCGAGCTCTTTGCTCTATTTGTTTTCCAAGAGGGCCCCTACCTGTTCCTCTGGCTTGTTCAGCTGCCTTTGAGTCTTCTAGGAAGAACGAAGGGTAAGCCTCTCTTCTTGTTAGAAGCTTCCTTCCTAATCTCCCTGCTCAAAGCTCCCCCCTTCCAAACTAGCAATGGACCTTGGTTTTCAGCAAGAGAAAGTTTCACTCTGGTGACCATCCCAAGAAAGTTTCCAAGCAATTTTGGTGCAAGAAGTTCATTGGCTCTGGTTCTGAGGATTCAAGAGGCGGGAGCTCTAACGACTCCAACACTTTTTTTTAATTCAAATTCGAATACGTTTTTACCGTTGTCTAGTCCTGACTATGAGCTTGCGGTTCAAGAATTCCTCTTTCTAGAGAGGTGAACCGTCGGTCCTCAAGGCCTTCGGTGAACCGACTTGCTGCATGGAGGACTCCTCGGTTTCCACACTGGTCACGTCCCTTCGTGATCCCGCCCCCTCTAGAGAATCATCACCCTGTTGTCCCGAGACCTTACGGGTGGCACATCCGACAGCGGATTGTCAGGATCTCTACTCTGATGTGCCTATTGAGGCGGCGGATATAACTTCTAGATTTGTGCCCCTCACTTTGGTTGTCTCGCTCCCTGTTGATCGTTTGATATCTAAACCTACCCCTTTGTCGCCTATAAATAGTCTTCCCTCCCACAACCTCTTCCTACCTTTTTAGCTTATTATCTTTGCAACCTCCGTTTCCCTTATCCTCAAAAGCCTCTTAGCCAGAAAAGCCCAACTCTCCATTATGGCTGCCCCAAGAGCTAACTTCCTCCATGCTTAGGACCTTGTTGTTCCTGTCTCCAAACCCTTTGTGCCTCTCCTAGATGGAACTGTAAAATTGACCTTCTCTGAGTGAGAGAAGGGCAGTTCTTGGGGCCACCTCTCTCTCAGAACCCCCTCCATGCTGGCTAACAAATATCATGTTGCCAAAGGATTACTCATGGCAACCATTCCTCAAGCCCCCCCATTCTCATGACAGAATCCTCGGATTCCTCCAAAGAGGAACTCTCTCTGCGCTCTAAAAATTGCTCTCCTGTACAATTTAAAAGAGCTGAGGTTAGGAACAAGGTGGCCAAGATGCTGGATGTCATGTATGTGTACTTCTCTGGAGATGTCATTATAATTGAAGAGGTCGTTGTACACATCATTGAGGAGCCTGCACCAAACCCACGATCAAGGAGAGTCCCCTCTAGGCTGTAAAGGGAGGCAGAGGAATTGACAACTGGCTTGTTTTTCAGTCCACTTGCTACTGCCCCCTGAGGTCACTAGGGGCGGTAAAGACTTCCGTTCCAAATAAAGATCCTTTCATGGAATGTGTGAGGTATGGGAGATGTTCACAAGTGAAGGGCGTTGGCTAGGATGGTGAGCTGACACCGGCTTCTTTTTGTTCGCTTGCAATAAACTAAGCTTCAGGTCATAGACCTCTCCTTGGTGTGCTCTTTTTGAGGCTGTGGGCCGATAATTTTTACCCTGCTGTTGGCCTCTCTGAAGGTCTTTTAACTGTCCGGGACCCAGTTATTATGGGTTTTTCTTTTTTGGATCGTAATCCTTGGTCTTTGAATATTTTAGCCTCTTTCCGCCTCTTTCTCTTGGATATTGTCTAATGTATATGGCCCAAATGTGGTGGCTGATAAATCTAGTATTTTTAATATGCTCTCTACCAAACTAATGACACTACTTGTCGAAGGCTAGGCTCTTTAAGCCACTTGAGTTCAAAGCAAAAAAGAGAAGGCCCAAACTGTTTGCCCTCTGAATCCAAGAGCAGAGGGACATGGTCAGAAGCTGTGTAGGGTACTGCCAAGATAGAGGTTTTGGGGAATTTCTCTTCCTAGTCCTGAGACAAGATAACTCGACCCACTTAAAAATTTGCGGTCTAACTGTGGAATTGTTGCTCCATGTAAAACGAGTGCAGGTCTAAGAGACCCATCGACGAGATAAAATTATTGAGTTTAACCATAGAAGAGTTTAGAGGGGGGCTAGAGAGGATTTCATGAGGCCATCTAATCTTATTGTAATAACCCACTCCACATGATAGTACACTCGGAGATTCAATCAGGGTACTAACAATAACCTTTCTGGCTAGTCCGGCCTTGTTCTCATGTGCAAACTAAAACTTCTCAAAACCAGGCTACGTTAGTGGAGCAAAAGCACTTTTGGATTTCTTGTAGAATCTATTTCTGCAACCTCTGTTGGAATTGAGATCCTAAATGCGCTTGAACAAAACAGAGGGGGCTTTGATGCCAACCAAATTCTTGCCAGAGCTTCATTGAAATCTATCTTGGATGATTTGCTTAGAAAGGAAGAGGTATATTGTTTCCAATGGTCTAGATCTAAATGGGTCGAAGTAACAATAATACAAATACTTTCATGCTTTGGCAAATTCCAGAAGGAGACAAAACTCCCTCAGTGGCTTTCAAATTGCGAGAGTAAACCCAGATGACTCTTCAGCTATGGAGGCAGCAATAGTTAATCATTTCAAAATAGCTTTCTCGGGGGAGTTTCGTCTCCCTTGCTCCTTTTAAGATGTCCCCTTTGATACCCTTCCCCAGGGTCATGCTGAGGAACTGGAGTCAGCTTGCTCTGAAGAAGAAGTTAAATTGTTAGTCTTTAGACTCCCCAGAGACAAAGCCCCGAGACTCAATGGGTTTCTCCTTGCCTTCTTCCAAGATTTTTGGGATCTCGTTAAAACTGATTTTCTCAATTGGATATCACAATTCTTTGTTGATGGTTTTGTTAGTAACTCGATCAACTCCACATTTGTAGCTCTCATCCCCAAAAATGCTTCTATCGAATCTCTTCATGACATTCATCCAATTAGCTTGCTCTCTGCTATCTATAAGATCCTAGCCAAAATTTTGGCCAATAGGTTAAGGAAGGTCCTTCATTGTGTTGTTAAGGGTCCCCATATGGCTTTCATCAAAGACATACAGATCATGGATGGGCTGCTTATCGCACAAGAAGTGATTCATTCGGGGCAAAGGGGTTTTCCTAAATTTGAATTTTGAGAAAGCCTACAATAGATTGGATTGGGATTATCTGGACAATTTAATGAGGTTGATTGGATTTGGAGCGAAATGGAGAAGCTGGATTAAGGGTTGCCTAGCCTCTACCCATATCCCCATCCTTGTCAATGGCAAGTCTTGCAGTTACTTCAAATCATCGAGAGGGCTAAGACAAGAAGATCAGCTTCCCCCTTTCCTTTTTACCCTAGTTGTTGAATCTTTAAGCAAAATGCTAGAGGATGTCTCAAGGAGAGGCTTGGTTAATGGGCTTTTTCCTTGGCCAGGGGGACACCCCATTTTCCACCTTCAATATGTCGACGGTACTTTGCTCATGCTAGAGGCCTCCGAAGTCAATGTCTATAACATTTAGCTTTTCCTTAAATGCTATGAGCTTATTTCAAGGGCCAAATTAAATATGGCCAAAACTAGACTGATGGGGGTCAACTGTGAAGAGGCAAAGCTCAAGGACTGGGCACTTTGGATGGACTGCCAGATTGACTAATTCCCTAGCAAGTATCTTGGTATCTCTCTTTCCTTATCTTTCATGCCGAGAGCTTAGTGGGACCCCTTGATCAGTAGATTCCAGCACAAATTTCATGAGTGGAAATCAACATATCTCAAGATATCTCTCTTTGGCCGATAGGATCACCCTAATCAAAGCAACCCTTTCAAATCTACCAATTTACTACTTATCACTGTTTCAAGCTCCTCCTCGGGTCATTAAGAAGCTTCAATCCTAGATGTGGAACTTCCTTTGGAGCGAGAGTTAACACCAAAAAAAAATTCATCTCCATAAATGGTCTTATGTCTGCCTATAAAAAAAAGAAGATAGGTTGGGCATCAGACGACTAGAAGCAATCAACGACGCCTTGCTCACTAAATGGTGGTGTTGCTTGTCAAGACAGCAAGGGCTTCTTTGGGAATACATCATTCTTGACAAGTATAGAGACCTGCAAGGTTACATTGCTCGTTGCCCTCCTGCTAGAGCAAGTGCTTCGTGGGTATGGAAGGGCATCCTTTTAGTGAGAAACATTTTTCTGGCTTTTCCAAAATGGTGGTTGGGAGTGGCTCCACTATTAAATTATGGCATAACAAATGACACCATCAATATCCCCTCAAAGATGCTTTCCCGGAGCTATACAAACGTTCTTCTCAGAAATTTGCCACTGTCCAATCCAAGGTCCCCTTAGATGGCCGCCAACCCGAGACTCCCGAGCCTTTTGGGGCTCGCCCGTATTAGAACCGGTCATCTTTTGTCTCTCTGGATCAAATGTTTACCAGAAAGTCTCTGGTTGAAGAAGGGTGGTTGTGCCCAAAAGTTTAGGTTTTCTCAGACTTAGGTTTTCTCTCAGGAGGCTCGGGTTTCTTAAGAAGTTTCTAGGGTTTTATCTTCTCTCGTGTAACTCTATTTGGTTTTTTCTATCTGATCTCTATCTATTCTCCTCCCTAAGGTTTTGGTCTCTCAAATTTTTTTTATCTCTATCTGCTCTCTCCTAGGGTTTGGTCTCTCTCTCTCTTCCAAATCATATTTTCCATTTCACTCTAATCCTTTTCTCTCCCTTCTCCAAATGACCACGAAAAGAGGGTTTATAGAGGTCAAAATCCCCTGGGGAGGATATACTCACATAACCAACACGTACTTATCCAAAAAAATGGGTTTACTAGGTTAAGTGTGATCCTAATGGTTCAGGAAACCACGAAATTTGCCAGATTTAAAATGGGGTGTCTACAGTTGCCCCTCTTTGGCACTCCTTGTCCTTCGAGTGGCAGGTGAGTGCCAAAGAAGTAGACACTCTGGCGTTCCATCCCCTTCGAGGGGCAGGTGAATGTCAAAGATTTATTCTTGAGGTCACGTGGTCAGAGGGCCCACCAACTATCCCTCCAAGTCATTGCTCTCATCGAGCTCACCCACTTAGGGAATTTTTCCTCCTAGTGTTTTCGACGTGACATGTCATTGAGTTACACAAGCTTGAAACTCGAGTTAGATTTTTTTATCATGCCACTTAACTTCCGGGGTTTTGCAGTTCGAAAATTTTTAACCCTAGCATCTTCTTTGATCTCCTTAGGGTTTCCTAAGGCCTTCTATAGGAAGAGACTTGTTTGGCCGAATCCAAAGTGAGAGACGAGGCAGCAACACGGCAAACACGGTATTCATCATGTACGGGTATCCAAGCTCCTTCGTTTTAAAAGACATTTTAGAAATTTTGAAGATAGGGGCAGATTTAAAATAGAACCCGGAGCAGGGACATGTTACAATTTTAATAAAGAAATTAAAGTTTTTGAAAACACATTACATATAGTGAAAATTTTGAAAAGGGGAAGATATTTCGAAAAACAAAGTTGGTTAGCAGTTTAAACTCCTGCAACCATAGAGCCCTCTAAGCAGTTTAACGTCATGCAGCGATGGACGGTGTAGTCAGCAGTTATACTCATACAATCGTGGAGTTATTATTATTATTATTATTATTATTATTATTATTATTTATTATTATTATTATTTATTTATTTATTTATTTATTTATTTTTTCTTGTTGCCCCAGTTGGGGGGTGGTTTTCTTTTAATGTAGGTCTTATAGTTTAACCACTTGTGACCCCTTTGGTTGACCTTATGTGAGTGTATCGGGTCTTTGCTTGGATCTTCGGGACGAGGAATCATCAAGTATTTATTTATCTTCCAACCTCAGCTCTTGTATTGCAATTGAATGAGAGTTCTTGGAGTTTCGAGCGAAACAAAGTTTCGAAAATACAGGATATTGTCATTGGGTGTTCAGAATCTCTTTAGATTTCCAATTTTGTTCCTCCACCACTCACCTTTTAAAGTTTCAGACAATCTAGGTCCTTAACAACATTCCGTCAGGCTAATACTTATTAATTTTTCTTTTAACACCACTTTGACTCAGGGGAGGAAAATAAGATGTTTAGAGAGAAAATACTTTGGTAAGTAGAAGGAAGGAGAGAACTTCTTCTTTTTCATCGTCCCGGGGTCCCTTTCGAGTGTTTAGCTCGTTGATCTTTTTTCCAACGCTTGGGGTTCCTTTCGGATTTTCAACCCAGCTGATTTTTTTTTTTTTTTCACTCCGGGGTCCCTTGTGGGGTGTTCAACCCGGTTGCCTTTTTTCCAATGCATAGGGTTTCTTTCGAATTTTCAGCCCAGCGGAAATTTTTTTTTTTTAAGAAGAAAACAGTGACAAAGGAAGAGGAGGAGGAGGAAGAAGATTCAAAGGTGACCCTCTTTTTTTTTTTAGCATTTTGCCTTAAGATCATGTAAGAATTCGAACATCTTTTCCTCCTCCAAGTGGTAGGGAGGTTCTAATATCGGTCTTCCTCTGATTTCCCTTGACCCAGGTTGGCATCCAAAATCTCTTTGACAATGGTTGTTAAATTTCCGTTGAACTTTTCCTTTAAACTGCTCCACTTTAACCTTGATTTTGGGACTAAATATCACGCACAGTTTTCAAATCCCTTAGCCTTTTGTATGGACAAATAGGCTCATCAGGGTTTTCCCGTTAATGGAGTACTTCATGTTACACATTTGACGTTAATGCCTTTTGAAGGGTGATACATGAATGACTCATTTAGTTATTTGCAAGGGGTGAGTGATCCCCCAACTTCTTTTCGGTAGCCTTTTTCATTGCAAATTTCGAATTGTTTGTCGGGGGTTAACTCCGTAGTAGACTCCTTCTTAGAGCTCGAGCTTAGGTGAGACTCTCGCACAAGAGGAGTGGCTGAGTTGGTACTAGTTGGCCTTACAACCTGTTGGGAGTCAACAAAGAAGGATTCAATCTCATTAGTTGCCCCCGTTGTATTAAACGGTCTTATGATTTGTTGGGAATCAACAAACAAGGGTTCAATCTCATTAGTTGTCCCTATTGTATCCTTTTCATGAGAGGAGTTTGCCCCTATCGAATATTTTGATGGAGTTACCCCTTCAAGGCTTTCAGTTTCGTTGGGAACTTGTTCTTCACAGGATGAATTCTCTTTACATGGTGGTGCTCCAGTTATCAGAGTTGTGCTCATGTCGTTAATGACTTTTAGAGAGTCTGCCTCTTGAGTAGGTAACATGGTCTGATTTTCAATATCCAATTCTTGATCCTAGATTGGTTGATCATTCAAGAAATCTTGTGAAAGTGGCCCAAGTGTACCCCTTAAAGTTTCCAAAGGTTCGAGTTCTATTAACTTTAGCGAAGATGTCAAATCTTTGGGAATAGTCAAATTTGGGCTCTTTGCTTTTCCATCATCTATAACTGGGTTCACCTCGAGAGGTGACTCGGTTAAATCTTCTGAGCTTGGCTCCTCATCCCATGACCAAGAAGTCTGGTGAAGGTAGCTTAGGTGGGCCCCTTAGAATTTCTAAAGGTTCATCTTCTTTTGATATTTGAGGTTTTGGCCCCTTGTTTGGAAGCGTAATGGGAGACTTTGGGGTGTTGACCCGTTGTTTAGAAGATGATCCCTTCTTGTTGATCTGGATCGCATCAATTTCTGAAACGTCGTCCTCATCATATTGATCCCACTTAGGTGGGTCGTCAAGGTTTTGAGGTGTAGGGCTTACTTTTAACACTTGATCATTGGCCCCTCACGAGTTATTGTCTCAGAATTAAGGTTTTTCTTGTCATCATGGGCTTGGGAATCCATAGCTTCAAAACCTTGGTTGAGCTTATGCCCGAGTTCATATTGATCTTGCGAGTTTGATTTGTTGCCACACACGTATAAATTATTTATTGTATTAACTTGAAAGTATGGGTTGAAGGGTTCATATGCCCTAGTGTGACTCTTGATGATGGGGATGTCTTGTGCCATTTTTTGGAGTGTATCTTGGAATAGAATCCCATATGCGATACCTCTTTATTCTCCCCTTTTTTCAGTTATGGGCTTGGAGCTAAGGTCATCCTCACTGTTTTGATCTTGAGTATCCTTAGTCATTAACTCTTGGGTAAGGTTATGCTCGTTTTTTTCTTCATCTACTGGACTTTCCAGTTGATTTCTTCTTGTGCTCCAAGTCCTTTGTAGATGTTCTTTGGGTTTGGGCACAACTTGTTATTCTCCTGAGTTAATCAGGTTAATATCAAATTTGTTTGTCGAAGCATCTAGAGTTTCTGATTTTTCTATGTCATCAGCCTCTTTCTTTCTAACACTTATCGTGCCATTATCAATGAGGTCATGAACTCTATGTCTAAAAGGTCGACATTTTTCCATGCTATGGGCATAGCTTTAATGCCAAATCGCACCATTGAGATGTATCGCCTCCATGGAAAGGAGGAATCTTGGCTCCTGTCGGTAATTCTATGAGCCTTGCCTTAAGCAACTTCTTCATGACATCGGTCATAGACACATCAATGGGAGTGAGTTCCCTTGGGGTGTAAGTCTGCATTCTCCATGTGGTAGAATTAATTTTAGTATTTCCCTGTGAATGGTTTGCAGAAGGGTTGTTTTTCTTGATCATGTTCACCTCCCCTTCTTGAGAGGGTTTTTTGGCTGCGGCTTTATCTTCCTTGGCTCATTCATATCGTGATACTCTTTCAAGCATATCATTAAATGAGTAAGGGACTGCCCCCACACTAAAGAACGTGACATATTCTGGAGTGATGGCCTCTAATGCTATGCTTACCTTCACGGCTTCAGGGAGTGGAGTTTCAATTACTCGTATAGTGACCTCTCTGAATCTGGTTATAAACAGGAAAGGAGATTCGCTCGACTTCTGTTTGGTGGAAGTTAATTCACCAAATGTGACAAGTCTTGGCCTTCTTCCACTATAACGGGAGGAAAATTGCCTGAACATTTCGTCAGGAGTTGCTTGAGAGTTATCCTTCATGAATCTTCAGTGCCACATCAAGGGTTCTTCTGATAAGCTATGTGAGAACACGACCTTAAGTTGGTTGGGTCGGTCTCGCAGTGTGTGGACCATCAATAAGTAAGCGTTGATGTGTGCATCAGGTTTCCCTAAAAATCTATTTCTGAACTGTGGCATCACAAACCCCACTGGTAGATATTCTAAGTTTCCTAGAATTTCTTGTACATAAGCTTTAATAGTTGAGAAATCTCATATTATCATTTTCTCTAAAGAGTCTTGGAGGTGTTTCATACGAGCGAATTGAGCCGTCGTTGTAGTTGTGAGCTGGCTCAGTTGTATGGTCTATTGAACCTAATTTTGCGGTATGTGTCTCGTACGAACCGACTGTTAGGCCCACGTAGCGGGTTGCCCAAGGACTGAGCTTGAGGAATGTGTTGAACTTGATGTGCCGGTTGTCGACTTGTAGACTCACCCGAGTTGAATTGGATTAGAGTATACCCATTACTCGGAGGTTGCACAACTTGGCCATGCAAGGAAGCCTGCAGGATAGAATCACCACTTAACTGGGATGGACCATTCATGTTGCTATGACGACTAGACCTCTGACCTTGGGCAACTAGGCTTACCTGACCCTGACCTTGATTGGATGATCTATCCCTAAGGTTAGGGTACTCTCTTGCCCCAACACTAAACTAAAAGAGTGAATGAATGCTATAACTACTGCTAGAGGGAGTCTACCCTCTAGATAGTCTTAGGCTCAAGTGATGATTAGAACTAGACCCCTGGCCAGTAGCGGGTTGGATTGGCAGGCTAACAGCCCTAAGATTATCCTGGTTTGAGCCAAAATGTTGGGCTTGGCCTATGGCATGAGCTTCTGACCTGACTTTCCTAGATTGAGTGCGCAATAAGGTGTATCCTCTATTGAGCAGGTCTTGAAAGTAACCATACACCTTAGGATTGTCTGAATATCGAGTTAGGTCAAAACCTTGATATTTACTGGTGATGGGTTCCTCGCGTAGACTTTCCCTAGTTGTATGTGAACCCACTCACCCACTAACTGGCTGATGGCCAAGACTAGAATATTGGGCTGCTATATGACCATCGGGGTTTATACAGCTGAGATCGGCTGACTCAAAGATTTGGGCCGAGGCCTTATTCTTGTTGTTTCATCTGGATTTGAGGTCAACCCCTATATCTTGGAGGATTGCCCCCGGCCTGACCCCTTAACTATTCAAGGTGTTGCAAACTTTATCAACTTGTTGGCTCATGACTTCTAAATGGTGGCCTTGAAGGCGGATTCGACGGCTAGGTTCGGTTCCATATGGGTCGAGAGTCAGGTCACTGACACGCTTGCTATGAATGATGTGTGAGGAAGCATTGTGACGGTGCCTCTAAGACTGACTAGGTTCTCTGGATCTAGACTGAGCTGGGGCCATGGGGTGGACCTTGCTTTGCTATGATCTTGGGTCATGATTCCTAGACTCTGTTAGATCTAGACTCGACTCCTCATGGTAGACCTAGTCTGACTTCAAGGGCAAAACCCTAACTAAGATTTAGGCTAGGACTCCACTGGATGAAACCTGCTAGACTTGTTGGGTTTTTGTTTGAACCCTAAACTAGGGTAAGCCTAGTCTAGCTCTAGAGGCAACTCTAAGCTTAGACCTATACTAGAACCTAGACTGAGATCTAGGATAGAAAGGAACGAGTCTCAGCTCATACCAAGAGT
>NW_006495778.1:2182062-2214931 GCF_000471905.2 Amborella trichopoda | reverse complement strand
CTACTTCTTTTTTTAACATTGTTCTTCTAATGATAATAAAGCCATCTAAAAAAATCGGAAAAGAAAAAATCCTTATAAAGCCTAGATCTAAGTATCTTATCAAAATATATGGCATATGTTAATTTGACTAAAAACATACTTTCAAGGTTGCATTTTCAAATTTTTCTTTCTTGTGATTGTTTATAAGAATGAAAATGAAAAAGAGTGTATATTTTAAAATTTGGATCAAACAAATGGCCATCACATAAAAATTGTTGCATTATATTATTATACAACCGTTGCATGAAATTACTACCATTATATATATATATATATAGAGAGAGAGAGAGAGAGAGAGAGGATATTGTAGGCAGTGTTTGATTACTCCAATGTATCAGCTCAGACTCGTCTAAGTAACGGGCTTGCCACCCTATGAGCCCGAGTAGCTCTCAAGTATTCCCAAGTTGGGTGTCTAACTAGAGGATCTTTAAAATGTTCAAAAAAATATAAAAAATCTTAAAAAATAAGAAATTTATTAGTGATATTTTATTTTGTGTTTTCTATTCATTTTGTGAAAGATTAAAAATGTTTTGGACAAGAATACTTATTTTCATAGTTTCCCTTCTTTTGAAATTATTTTAAAATATCCTTGTCACAAATTGATATTTTCAAAATCCATTTTTTTATTACTATTTTAACCTCATTTAGATTTTTTTGTTAAATTTTACTTTAAAGATATTTTCCTATTTTTTGATTTTTTAATATTTTTTATTTCATTTACCTTAGCGAGAACTTCGCCTAACTTAGGCCAAGTTACTTAGACTCGAGCCGGGTGTGCCTAAACAAGCACCAAGCCCGAGTCGCTCTTTTTCCAACATTGATTGCAGGAGTATTTGATTCCAAAGAGACGAAGAGAGATGGTAGTAGACTAGTAGTGATTGAGAGAGAGAGATGGTAAGAGTGTTGGAGAGGGAGAGTGTCAGATTCCCAGAGTGTGGGGCCATGAAAGCACGGGGATGGAGGATCGGGAAGTGGTCATGGTTGCCGGTAAAATCGAGGAGACATCAGGCCCGACATCATTCGATTTTTTACAAATTCCATTATCTCCCCTCTAATTCAAACCACATTCCTATTTCCTTTTCATTTGGTCATCAAGGAGAAAAGCCATAAGCTATAGGTTCGCTCTTCAAAGGTCAAAGACCACAACCTCCTTAACCTAAAACTCATACTACCATAAATATGTAGCCCCACATATATTAGAGTAGATGCCTTAACCAAATCTTTACTTCATTCTTTGGTAGGTTAATTTAGACAGAGAGGGAGAGAGCTTGCAAACTATTAAATTGAAACTTATTAACACAAAGACCTAAAACCTAAAGGTGGCAACCGGCTGGTCCCATAGGGCCGACCTAGGCCCAACCTTGGTCTAGTTAGACCTGGGCTAGGTTAAAACGGGTCGACAGCCCTAGTCTAGCCCTCTAGCCACAGTTTGTGGCCCAAACCCTGTTCTTTTTAGGGCCCGGCGGACTGGCCTAGTACCAGCCCTACTAAAACCTCTTTACTTTCGGGCTACTTCTGTGTTTAAGCGATCCACCCAAGCATTAGCAAGCATGTACGACGACCAAAACGGCTCCCAATTAGTATTACCACCCAAGCTATTGGTGTGAAAACAAATAATCTTTTGGTGGATTACTAAAAGGATACGGTTTTTATGCGACCATCCTGTATATTGTAGAATTGCACGTTTGGAAATAAATATATTTTTTAAATATAATTTGATCTTAATTTTTAAAAAATATATAATCTTTAATAATATGGATATATGAATATAAAAAAATTAAATAAAAAAATAATTATTATTTTTAAAAAACATTTCAACCGTTAGTTGCAATTGTTTTTAGATGGATGGTTTATACTTCTGAACCGCATATTGTAGAACTGCGGTCTAATCTGCATGAAAGAGCCTTCCTTACTGAAAATGGGTGGCGCACCTAGCCCCAAAATTATACGGTGAGTCCGTACAACGTGCTCGGTCGAGAGCACACTATTCACTTACAGGTAGTACTCCAAAACCACCTACTTGTCTATGTGGGAAAGATTCCCCTCCTATAAAACCCCCTCCGCATCGATTACCGTGGAAACCCAAGAACTGCAAAGAAGGGGGGCCACTAAGTTACAGTAGAGAGAGAAAGAGTAACGAGAGGAGAGAGAAAGAGGGGCTATCACCACGTAGAAGAAGAGAGAGAAGCAACCAGTAAGAAGAAGAAGAGGAGAGAGAGTTTTTGAGAGATAAAGGGTGAGGCTCTACAGAGGAACAGGGATGAAAAAGAACAGAGGAACGAAGGTCCACCCCACCCCATGGCGCCCTCAAAACCCAGACCCACTGCGAGCCCTCCCATCAGCGATCTTAGCCCTAGCCTTAGCCCTGGGTCCAGAAGACCAAAAGGTCCTAGCCTACCTCTTGGCTCGCTCACCTGAACCGAACATCGAGCCCACCAAGCCACTGGGTCCACACCCTCCCCTCTTCGAGTGCTCCTGTTTCTCTTGCTACACCATCTACTGGGCTCGATGGGACTCATCCAAAGACAAGCACCTGATCCACGACATATTGGACGAGGTCGAGAGCTTGAGGGTCAAGAAGATGGCCAAACCCAAGGGTAGAGAGAGGAGAGAGAAGAAGGGTAAGGGAGGAGAGAGAGTGGTTAGAGAGGAGGAGGAGAGAGAAAGGGTATCGAGTTTGGGTTTAGAGAGAGAAAGTGATGAGGAAGATGGAGTAGAGAGTGGTGGGGGGAGGAGCTTGGTGAGGAGAGTGGGGGAGGGGGTGGTGGGCTTCGTGGGAATGAACTTGTGGGGGTTATGGAACCCCTCTGTGTGATATTACAGTAACTTTCTTTTGCTCAATTTTAGGGAGAGAGAGATTGTCTTTGCTCATTTTTAGAGAGAGAGATAGAGAGAGAGAGTTGCAGGAGATGTGGCCCTTCCAGAGGTATGTCCGCCCACTTTTTTTCTTCTTTTTTTTTTTTTTTTTTTTTCTTCTCATTGATTATGTTTTTGTAAATATAGTAGCCAATGAGATGTTGCTGATAAAGGGGTTTGTCTTCATAAATGAAAAGTTGTTTCTGAGAGTTCTTGGAAATGGAGGATTGCTCTTTTCAATGAATCGGAAGAAGAGAATTGTATCTGTTTTTCATTCTTTCCTCTCTGTAATTTCAGTTCATTTGCTCCATTTACTTATGAACAACAGTTTCACGCGGGCTGGACCGCATTTGTACAATATGCAGTCTAGATGCATAAAGCATCCATCTTAAAGACGGGTGATTTATCTAAAAACAATAGTAACTAGTGGGCCCAAATGTTTTCCTCGTAGAATCATTATTTTCATTTTCTAAAATTTATATATATATATATATATATATATATATATATATATTATTTACATGATCGGTCATGTTAGAGACTACACGTCCTTAAAATTAGGTAACGTAACTACCTATACTCAAAAATAGATTTTTGAAGAGTGGACTCGTTTCTACCTGGACCCATGGAAACCGTGTTTATTTCTTTTAGTTCGGCAGATGAGCAATCCAAAAACTAAAACAATTGGCCAAAGGGAGAGAGAGATGGATGAGAGAGAAAGCTAATGAATTGGTGGTCCATTTCCAAAGAAGGCATTTGGTCATTAGCTTCTTGCTTTATAATAAAAATTGTAATAATATGCTGGTAATTTCTCTCTTTCTAAAAGTCAACAAAGGGGAGCTACTGACTAAAACCTTAATTGAAATGACCATTTTAAAAAATTCCCAACAAATTTCTTGCTTAATAATTGAAATGACCGTTTTAAAAAAGAATCTGAAAAATGCTTCTCCTGTTTTATTTTTAAGATTAAAGAAAGGGAAGGAGATATTTATTTATTTTTAATATAATAATAAAAGGGGAATGTAGCATGCTTTGTGGAGAATCCACCGTGGAAATGTCCCTTATCGAGAATCCACCGGCCAACTTGGTTGACTGGTGGATATTGCAGCAGTACGAATCCCCCTATCGTTGGGAGTAGGTGGTCATGAGCAACTCCCGGTCTAACTTCTACTGCACGGTATTATTTGGACGGCGATACTCCCTAGGGAGTACTCTATGATGTGCCCAATTGAATATAGTGATGCTCTCTTACTAAAATGCGTATTTCTTTGGATGGGACTCTTCAAATTACTTAATTATAATATAACGGGCTAATTGTGATTACCAGCCAATTCGTTTCTTTTTGTGCCAAAACTAAGCTTTTTGTACCAATTGTCTCAAGGACGCTGTCAGCATGTTAGCCAAGCTTGCACATGTTGAAATGTGATGCCTCTTAAAAAATTATTTTTTGCACATGTTGAAATGTGATGCCTCTTAAAAAATTATTTTTTTAAATGGATTTTTTTGACATAATTTTAAAAGGCATATAATCTCTAATATGGAGATTATGAATATGAATAAATAAATAAATGAATTTTAAAAATTAAAAATAATAATTTTATTAGAAAAACATTTAGTCTGTTAGTTTCCATTGTTTCTAAATAGACAACCTACTTGCATCCATCTTAAAGATTGATGCTTTATGTTTTTGGACCGCATATGTAAAAATGCGGTCCGGCCTTTCATAAAACAATTTTTTTTATCTTAATGTTTATATTTTCTCATCAAAATTAGAAAATAAGTTGGATCGACCCTTTGGACCTTGGATCCATGTCTAACTTGGACCCTTTGTGTTGGGTCCCCACCTGTATGTGTAAAGTACATATAAACATACGGAAAAAGTTTATATAAGGTGTCAACTTTATATTATATAAGTAAGATGCATTTAAAAAATCTACTAGAGAAGGTTTGCTCTTATGCTGGAAAGCTCTCAAATCGATCATCTCGACCTTTGAGATTCATAGACATGAAAAAAAAGAGGATTTTTAGTAGTAAAAATATGTTATCTTCTAACACATTATCTGGACCCGTTCATTTTCAAGTTTATCAAATGTTTATATATCTACTTGATCGACACTATCTAGAATTTTGAATTTTGTAATCGGGGGCAACAATAAATTTTCATATCATCCCAAAGCTTTGCGACACTGAAACTGCATTTTCGACATAGTTTTGAGGTACATCTTACTTTAATAGTATAAGGTTGACACCTTATACAAACCTCACCCTAAATATATTATAAAATATAAAACATATTTTTTTTATATTTCTTTGTTTTTAGACCTAAGCCAGACTCAATAAGCAATCTTATAAGGATTTCTAAGGAGTGTGTGTTGTTACTTGTTCAGATGGTTTGCACGAGCACAACATTTTTAACTCTTGTTTTGCCATTTTTATTGAATAAAACTTTGCTCAAAAGGGCAAGGTAAAGTGAGATGTATTGTGTGGCATGGGATATTAATCTGAATTCTCTTGTTTAAAAATAAACCCCGTAAATTAGGATGACATTGTACGGAAATTCAACTACTCCTCTTATGGTTATTACATTCGGAAGCATCTACAAACAAAAATATAGTTTATTGTCATCAGATTCGTTTCGTTTCGGCCGAAGAGGTTGAAGTCTTCATAATTTTAGCCTAGATAAAAGCAAAGCGAAGCTCCAGTACATCTATTTAGCTTGCTTCGTGCTGCTTTCTTGCTTCATTCTTATTCATCCTCTTCACCTCTTTGACCAAAGCATAAAATTGTCTTTTTTTAATTATTTATTCATCTTAATTTTTTTTATAAATTCCAAATTCTTCTTTCGAATCAATTAAAGCACCGAAATACTTCAATTTTTTTTTTTTACAAAACTGAAGATGACTCTGAAGAAAATAATAAGGAGTATAGGCTATAGAGTATGTGACAGGCTTGTATTAAATTTTTCTTTTAATTCCAAATTCTTCCTTCAAATTGACTGAAGTACCGAATTATTTCAAATTTTTTTTTTGCGAAAAACAAGACCATTTATCTTTTCATGGAAGTCACAATCATTATTGTCCCTATAAATTTCAAAATGGGTGATTATATGAGTGTCATTAAATAGGTACAAAGTGCCAAAAAAAAAAAAATCTCCTACTCATCACGAAACTATCCAATTTGACATCTAATAAGTGGGAAAGATGAAGACCTCCATGTGCAAAAGATAAAATGTGTGGTTTATGTAGAGCCGAGGCTCTAAGCAATCAAAATAAATCGTACTTTCAAACAATTAAAGTAAAATGCACCTTCAAATGGTATCAAGAAATCTGACTTCATTACTAAAAATATTTATGATAGTCTTAAAATATATTTTCATCTTTAATTATAAAATTTAGAACTTCAAGAAATAGTGTAGATCAAGCTAATATCTGAAAATTTGAAAATCGACATTCAAAAAATGAGTTACAAGATGCACTATTTCTAAAACTTAAAATCCATTTTTTTCTCATGTCCATACATCTTTATATCGAGATGATCAATTCGATGATATTTGAGCATCAAAACAACCTCTTTTAGTGAAATTTTTGAAGTGGGCTCTAATTTGATTATTTAGAGCCTCGGGGCTCTTTTTTCTTTCTTTTTCTTTTTTTTTTTCACCATACCTTGAAGAAGACTTTGAAGCATGGGCATTAATATTAGGGAAAAGTTTATACAAGGTTGCAACCTTAAAATGTAGAATAAAATATGCACCTCAAAAGTATATTGGAAATGGTGTTTTAATGTTGAAAAAACCCTCTTATCAATCATCTCGATATTGAGATGTATGAATATGAAAAAAAAAATGTTTGAGTCCTCGAAATAGTGCATCTTGCAACACATTATCTAAGCCGTCTATTTTCAAGATGTTCATATATTTATAGATCTATTGGATTTTAATGATTTTTTAATTTTAAAATTTTAATTTTTTTAATAAGGTATGAAAATAGATTTTAAGTTAATATTAAGAATTTCGATAACAAAATTATATGTTATGATAAAATTTTAAGGCGCGCCTTAATTGGATTGCTTAAGGCTGCAACCTTATAGAAACGTCACCCTTAATATTAACATGGATAAGAAAGTAAGGAGCATAGGGTATGGAATTAATGTTGAGGCTCCTAATAAATGAAGAAAAATAAATGGGAAATGCACGAGGAGACGTACAGGACTTTGTTCGAGTGTCGTTTTGGGGAAAAGCTGGTTGGATTGCATTGCGCGGACGGCGCTGGAATTTCTTGGGATTCGTGTAACCTTTTGTTTTATTCATCTCATTATCTTTCCTCTCTCTTTGCTAATATTTTATTTGGGTGTGGTTTGAATAGAGCCGTGGCTGTAAACAATCGAATTAGAGCCCACTTTCAAATAGTGTCGCGAAATGTAATTTCAATAGAAAGTTTTGTGATACTCTTAAATTATATTTTTAGTTTTATTTATAAAATTTAAAGCTTCAAAAATAGTGTATGTCGAACATATTTATGAAAACTTGAAAATCTTGAAATGCACTACAAGATGCACTATTTCTAAAATTTGAAATCTATTTTTTTCTTATGTCTATACATCTTGATGTCGAGATAGTAAATTTGATGATATTTGAGCATCAAAACAACCTATCAAAACAACCTCTTCTAGTAAAAGTTTTGAGATAGGCTCTAATTTAATTGTTTAGAGCCTAGGTACTATACAAACTTGTTCCCTTTTTATTTTCTCTTTTAAAAATATAAAAATAAATTTGGTAGTCGTTCCATAATATATATATATATATATATATATATATCCTATATTTTTAATTTACATATCTCACTATACCTAAAAATTGAAAATATTAACTGTAAGCAAAAAAATCTTCATCTTTTAGACCATTTTCACCATAAATTTTTTACTCAAACAAACACTAAAATGACACTATATTCAAACTCCATCTCTCTCTTCGATTCTCAATGAGTTGACCAGCCAAGAGGTTCAGCTTGAGCTCGAACACGATACACCTTCTTATGTGTGATAGAGAGATAGAGTTTGGGTTTTAAAAAGAGATGGAGTTTTAGATAAAGAAAGATGGAGTTTGAGTTTTAAAAAGAGATATAGAGTTTTAAAAGAAGAGAGAAGATGATGTGAGAGAGAGATGAAGTTTGGGTTTTAGAGAGAGGTGGAGTTTTGAGAAAGAGTGAAGATGATGTGAGAGAGACATGAAGTTTTAGATAAAGAGAGATAAAGTCCTTTCATAAGTTGTTGATGTCAATAATAAATGGTCAAAAGGGTTTAGGAGGTTGGAAGATAGAAAAGATGGAGTCATTTTTGCTTACAAGTGATATTTTTAATTTTTTAGTATCATAAGATGATATAGAAAATAAAAATAAAAAATAATAAGATATTTTCCCTAAAAAAATAAAAATAAATTTGGGAGTCGTTTTTATTGTGTATTGAGCTGCCAGTCATGGAATTACTGTAATACCCTTGAACATTATTGCAACGACTGAAGCATCCAAAATACCTTCCTTGTTTCAAAAGCACTTTGCAACGTATTTTCATGAGGAAGTTGTTTTGATGGGGCGGCAGCCCTATCAAAATAAATAAAGTCTCGCATCCAAAATCACCAAAAATTGTAGTTGTGGTGTTGTAAAACCTTCAAATCAATTATTTTGGCCTTAATAATTATGATTGTAAAAAAAAAAATGCAATTTCATACTCTAAAAAACAATATATAATATAACATAATATACACTGAATCAAACTGAAAAGTCAGGATTTCATGCTCTAAAAATACAGTATACCATATACCCAAAACAAAAAAATAAGTGAATGAGATGGCTGGTTTGTATACCATATACTTTAAAGGCCTATAGATGGCAATAGAAGACCAATTTTCTTTGGTTAAAAGATGTAACAATAACCCATACCCATCGTGTATGAAATTTGACAAGGCGGGGTGTGTAACAAATTTTGAAAAGGGAAAATTATCAAAATGTCCATGACGTATGAGCTATTTAACATTTTACCTATACTGTTTGATTCAATTTCAAAATACTCATAAGGGATACATGATGAACATGAATCAGAATGGTGACAAATGTGTAAAATGTTAAGGGTGTGGTTGTCCACATTAAAGAATCAATCGTAAGGTGCATCTACAAATCTTGTTAAAAACATGCAATTCAGGTGCCGAAAATAGTTATGATGATGCAAGATCCTATTTTAGTACTTTAATTATAAAATTTAAAACTCAAAAAATGATGTAGGTAAAGTAGATCTATAAATACTTAAAAAAATTAAAAATAGACCGTCTAGATTATGTATTACAGATGCACCATTCTTATGACTTGAAATATTTTTTGTTTATATAAATTCATCTTAATAGTCAAACGATCGATTATAAAGTTTTTTAATGTCAAAACAATATTTTTAGGTGGGTTTTTGAGGTGCAGCATAATACATATTTTAGAGGTATTTTGATATTTCTCTTTTAAAATTTTGAATTTGGTAAATGGAAAATCCTTAGCCACAAAATTTTACATGCCATGGCCAATGGTAATTGAGGTCGCTTGTTTTTCCACTTGGAATTTTCACGACTTTGATGACCTTGGTCAAAATTTTATGACCATTTGTGTATATCAGATAAATGAAAGACCAAGATACCTAATCCAAAGGTTGAGCATTAGACCCCTTACATGTTGCTTTGGAAATAGGACCGGCAATGACCCTGTAGCTTGTCTCAACCCGGTCCAGTTAACAACCCAACTAACCAAATCCAAGTCCTAGCTCACAAGCTTCGGCTCGAAGGCCAGGCCAGGAGTCATCATTTGCCCTGTTTGGGGCCCCCTTTTTTTTCTTTTTACATTGTTTTGGTTATTTAATGCCAAGCCCAATTGGAATTAGGACAGGCTGGGCCACTTAGCCAAGGCCCAGTTTGTGCCAGGCTATGGCCTTCATTGACTTGGGCCAGGGTAGGTCCAGCCCGTTGCTAGCCCTATTTGGGAAGACAATGTAAATATCTATTTTTCGTTGCTTTGTGGATTATACTCAACCCATAATTGTTTTCCATACAGAAGGGTTTTCCACGCACATTTGTCTTTTTTTCGTTGTTCTATTTTTGTGGATTGCTTCTTTATCAAAATAGAGTAATAGTATCCTAGTAGTTTCTATGGTTGATTAGCCATGTTTATATACTTTGATTTATTTGATGAATAGATTGTAAATCTTGGCTCGCAATACGAATTATAAAACTATAAAAAACAGTAAAACTAAATAAATTGTTCTTAAATGAATTATATATTATGAGACCATTTATCTTTGTTACTAGGAGGTCACAATTGCTTCTAGCCATTAAATGTCAAATTGGATGACTTAGGATGTGCACAAAGTTTGAGCAAATTTCTTTTGAACTTTGAGTCCAGTCAATGATCCGTTCACGACCACCCGATTTGATATCTAACGGACAAAAGTAATTATAACCTCATTGTATTAAGAATGAATGGTTTCTTTGTATACTTTTCCGTTCTTAAAAGAAAAATAAAAGTTGGCAACCCAATGGCAAATGGCACATTAGAAAAGCTCTGAACTATTTCACCTACAATATTGAGTCCTAAAACAGAATGTGCACATCAAGAATGTGCATAAAAACGAAAATAATGAACACATTATAACCGGAAGCCCCTTGATATTGAATATGAAGAAGTCTTATTTTTTTTAATGAAGGTCCATTTCGTGGTTCACTCCAATAACTTGGGCCATGGGATTTCATCGATAAATGTCAAAATTCATTACATTTTTCACAAGATGTGCGGGAACCCCTTGTTTCTCTTTTGTGCGAAGGGTTTCTTTCGTCTATGTATTTTCTTTGAATGGTGAGGTTTGTCTAAGGTGTCACCCTATACTATTGAAGTAAGGTGCGCCTCAAAACTATGCTAAAAATGCAGTTTCGGTGCCGCAAAGTCTTGCTATGATATAAAAATCTACTGTTGCCCCCATTTATGAGATTTAAAGTTATATAAATGTTGACAATGAAACAAATTTATAAACACTTGAAAATCTTGAAAATTGATGGTACAGATAATGTATTAGAACAATAAGTCTCATTTAGGACAATAAGTCTCATTTTTTTATGTCTATGAATCTCGAGGCCGAAATGATTGATTTGAAAGTTTTTCAGCATAAAAATAACCTTTTCCAGTGGATTTTTTAGGTGCACCTTACTTGTACACCTTATAGAAACTTTTTCTTTAAAATGATTAAAGAATGGATAATAAGCAAAAAAAAATAAAATAAAAATAAAAAAATAAAAAAAATTCTATACTTGATTGCAACAACATTTTTAGATGATAAATATCCCACATACTAAGTCTCCCATTAAAGGTCCCAGTATCATCCCGTCACGCAGTTTCAAACAAATTAAGGTTGACTTTCATACTTAAACATCGATATTTCCCTTAGTGGAAGTCTCACATTGATTAGGGCTGGCAACAGGCCGTGCTTGGGCCAGTCAGGTCAGGCCTTTAGACGGCTGCCCCAACGCCTAGACCAAATCAAAGGCGTCTTGGCCCTTGCCTTGGCCCTATCCATGTCGAGATTGGCCGAGCCGGATCCGGGTCAAGCCTAATAATAATAAAAAACAAAAGTTTGTACAGAGAGAAGAAAATCTAGGACCTTGGCCCAGTCCTCGAGCAACATTTTGTAGCCCCTGTCCATGTCCATGACGGGATGGGCAAAGATTATTGTAATATATTTTTTTAAAATGATTAGAGATGGGATAATAAGCATAAAATCTAAACTTGATTTTTTAGATGGTAAATTTCCCCCGGATAATACTCCAATACCCAGAAGTCTCCCATAAAGTTCTTAGTATCATCATGTCACGCAGTTTCAAAAAATTAAGGTACTCATACTTAAACATCGATATTTCTCTTAGCGGAAGTCTCACGTTGACTAGGGTTGGCAACAGGTCAGGATAGGCCCCTAGAGGACCGGCCCGGACCAGGCCAAAGGACCCCTAGCCCTATTCCTACCCATATTCATACCCGAATGGGCCAAATTGGGTCGGGCCAAACTGGGTCAGGCGTAATAATAATAAAAAAAAAAGTGAGTAAATAGAGAAATAAAATCTAGTACCTTGGCCCAACATTTTGTAGCCCAAGCCTTATCTTTGACGGCCCGCCCCATTGTGAACCCTATCATGGGTGATCCCTATACTTTATTCAAAAGCTGATTGATATGTACAATCAATTAATCATGTCTTCTTGTGGGCCCTAAGACTTTGTTTTGTAGTGACAATTATTTTGCCTTTGGAGAAAAATTCAAACTCTACCTAAGTAACCAAAGCTGCCTATCTTAGATTCTATGACACCCCATATGCTGAATTGACATTTCAGTGCTTTTTCTTCTTAATATAGGATATAAAGGATGACAATAACCAATCATAGTTCTTTGTTAGTGCCTACAGTTGGTCAAATAGTACTACATAACAACATAGGCGTAAGACCAAATTGTACATTTTGCTAATGTCTTTGTCACATTCCCTGGTGGATGAGATGCACCAAGATCCCAAGTACCATTATCCACCATGAGGGTTTCCTTGAAAACAAATTTTTTTGTTTAATTAATCACATAGATACTTATTTTTATTGACAGGTTCAAAGGCTTTGGTCAGGAAGTATTTTAGCTTTGGGAAAATAATATTAGGTGTTATTTCAAATTCATAATCTATCAAAAACTTTATTCTCTGAAAAGTTTAGTTTTGTATTATTGTAGATGAAGCAGTTGGCTTTTAGTCCCATATAGAAGAGAAAGTCTAGTTTAATTCTTCTATTATGCTATTGAAAAGAGAAGGCTCATGTTGAGTGTGCATCTATGACATGAAGGTACTTAAGGCGCATTTTGCACTTCGTACACTTGCAGTGACATAATGATACTCGTCCAAGGGTGCGGATTAGGCTTGTGACTTTTTTTTTTTTTGGTTACAATTCAAGTTACATTATTGAGCAAATTGAGTCACTGACCAAAGTCACATTGGGTGATATCGTGTGCGATGCACAAATTGCATTTCGAGCATCTTGTTGCTATATTGCTTGACCGGCATTTGCTGATGCATGTGCCATGATGCTGCAAATTCTATGCGCCGACACGATGCTCGATCGAGATACAAAGGGTTTTGTATGAAGTGATTATTTTTTAACTAATATGATTATTGTCAAACCAGTTACACAAAAGGCTGTAACTAATGAACAAATTATGACTATTAAACAATTACATAACCATGATTAAAAACAGAATAAAATGAATGGCTACAAGGCATTGAACTGTCACAACCTTTAGTGTGAATCTCACTTTTTTTTCTTTTTTTAACGGTTAATGGGTGGTATGTAAATTGGACTTGAATCTCACTTTCTATGCACACTATTACACTCTTATTTACTTTTCTTTCTAAACAGAAAGATAACTTTGGCGATCTTGTTGTTCTTGTAAATTGAGCAAGAAAGACAAGTGTTCGATCTTCTATTTTTAGGTATGCAAATGATAAATTTGCCCCAAAAGCCTTATACACACTAAATTTTATCAATAGGGGACTGATATTATCTTAAGATTGGAGCATTACCAAGATCTCTCTTCAATCGTTTTCAATTTCATATGTCAAACTGGTTTTTCTCTACCCCTATTTCACCCTTACCCATTATTTCCAACACGTTCATGGTTCAAAAAACATATGTTGTAACAGAAACAGTAGACATAACGGGAATGCCTCCCACACATCACGTTATATAAAGGTAACAAGCATTTGTGTAAAAGACGGTCCGCATGGTAAATAACAGTCATTAGCTGTGTTAAACCAACTGTTATATAGTGCTTAGTGCTCTAATAATCAAGTTACAATTTTCATCAACAAAATAATGTAATTAAATGACCCTTATCTTAAAAAATTGCATACTACATAAGTGAGAGAGAGAGATTTGCATATTATATAAGAGAGAGAGAGTCAGACCATCCCCCATCATAGGCGCAGCGTTAAGGATAGGGCATTTCTTTTGACTAATAAGAATGGTCTTTTTTGTCCCAAGATTCAAAAAAATAAAAATAAATAAATAAAAATATTCTCTCTTTCTCAAATTCTTTTGATATTTTTATGAATTACTTTACAAATATATATATATATATATTATCTTCTCTCTTTTCCAAATTTTTCTAATACTTTTATGAATTATTTTACAACCATATAACCCCCTAAAAAAAAAAAGGAGTTAAGCTCTTTATTAGTATATATATATATATTATCTTCTCTCTTTTCCAAATTCTTCTAATAATTTTATGAATTATTTTACAACCATATAACCCCCTAAAAAAGAAACAAAAAAAAGGAGTTAAGCTCTTTATTAGTCTAAAGAAGAGAAAGCAACACCTATTGGAAGAGGTCAATGCTCTCTATCCCCAACTTCCCATGTGAAACAACTTGGAAAGGGTCTTCCTATGTCCATATCATCACTAGTCTATTCCTCCTTGAATTTTAGGTCTTTTTCTTCATAAGAGGACAATATATTCCAAGGGGGGGAAGAATGTTTTACTTTGACCACCTCAAATAGTCTATAAACACATTGGAAAACTTTAGTCCCGTTGGGCAACTCGTTGGTTCAAAATAATTTAAGAATGGAAAGATTGAAGAAGATGTCACACATAAAATTAGAGTTGGATGAATGAGGTGGAGATGTGATGCCGGAGTCTTATGTGATTATTACATACCAATAATATTGAAGGGAAAGTTCTATAAGACGGCTATAAAACCAGTCATGCTCCATGGGATAGAATCTAGAGTAGTCAAAAACCAATATATCCATGGAATGAATATGACTGAGATGCCAATATTGAGATGGATGAGTGGCAAGACAAGAAATATAGAATTCGGAATGAATACATCCGAGGGAAGTTAAGGATAGCTCCAATAGACAATAAGATAAGAGAAAATAAACTTGGGTGATCTAGTCATATGTAATATTGATCTAGAACACCATTAATTAGAAAGAGTGATTTGGTTCAAGTGGAAAACTCTAAAAAGACAAGGGAAAGACCCAATAGAAATTGGATGGAAGTAATCGGACAAGATATAGTGACTATGGTCTGACTAAAGATGTGACTTTTGATAAAGTGGAATGACATAACAAAACTCGTGGAGCCGATTCCAAATAATAAGATAAGGCACAAATGATGACAATGATCAATTCAAAATATTTAATTGAGAAAAAAAAAATTCCTTAAAAGTTTAGTGTGAAGCATAAAATTTTAACCAAATACATGACTTGACCCTTCACCTCTTATCAACTTGGCTAAGGGGCGTGTCAATTCAAAAATCACCAAAAAAACTTAATTTATACCTTAAATTGAGATTGACCCACCGTTTGGTATAGGTGACGGATTGATCACTCAAGTATGCAGAACTTAACCAAGGAAAGTAAACCTGTTCTCAACTGCGTGCTAATAAGGAATCCTGAACCATTTCTTTTTCCTTTTCTGTTTGAAGGTTAGGAGTCCTTGGACCATTTCAGAATGAATTGAAGTTCAACAGTGACCTTCACTCACTGCACATAGTCCAAGATTCAAAACACAATGTGTTAACCCAGGCATTGACCACAATTACCGATTCCACCATTATTCCAAGGGATAGATGGCTGAGATTAACTGCTGTGCAGATGATAATGTATGATTAGTCTCTCATTGCTCGTCATCGAGAGACTGTGTTCCGAAAGTTACCTGAATAGGAGCTGACAAAACTCGCCTCGTTCTGATATTTTATTACTATTACTTGACACGGCCGAATCGTCTGAGTCTTGTTTTTAACAGTGTTTGGATTTGGGAGTAGTGGATGTTGTTGTGGTAGATCACCATATATCCTTAGATTCTGTACTATAGTTGCCCTCGAAACTATGCACAACCCCAAATTACATTATGAAGGCCATATTGGTCCCAAATACACTCTTTGAACCTCCAAAATCACTGGAAATTTTGGTAAAAAGTTTGACTTATAGTATTCATGTCACTGCAAGTCAAACTTGTCGATCCTTCAACAATCTGAACAAATTCTAAGAGAGTCCCAAAGTGAGCTATAGAAAACATGCTTTATTAGGAAGCTCACTGTGATGTCCGCAGCAGATAAATTTCATAATAAATTATACTCCCAGCTGTCCAATTTAATTGAATGGTTGGGATAATTTTTACGAAAATGCAACTATACAAAGAGCAGTTATGCAAATTGCTGATCAGAGAGTTTGGCTTAGCCTGGGAGTGGCACAACAAGGATTTTAAATTCTTACCCTAGTCTTTGTTTTTCATATAGGTACTCATGGATTTATTTATTTATTTATTATTAATATTTTTTAATTATTGAATTTAACTAAAAAATTCTTTCTTTAGAATTTAAGAACAATATCAATATTTACACTGGGGTCCTTTCTTAGGCATTTTCTTTTTCGCTCAAAATTCACCCAGTCGGGTACTTAAAATTGGCGGACAACATTGTCTTTGTCTGGCTCGAGAACTTCAATTGTCGGACAAAACTTCTCTTTTGTATAAGTTCGGTACTTAAAGTACAGAATACACATCTCCTACTTTCACACAACACCACCCCCCAACGACCTACGCCCCTGAATATTTTGGGCTAAATAAATAAATAAAGAGAAAGGAAAACATGACCTCGGCATAAAGTACTTGGATTATTTCATGTGAAGAAAATACAATAGCCGTCCAAGCCTCCTTACGTCTAAATTGGAGTCGTGTTTGATGGGTGGATGATAAGGTAACGTGGAAACTGTGATTTCCAAAGTCAACATGAGAAGTGCTACAGTACTGACCCATCCCCCTAGCGCATATGCTATGCTCATGTGGGAGCATTACAGTGAACTTGCTCCCTTGATCAGGAGACTAATTTGGGAAGAATTTTTTTTATTCAGAATTTTGGGACCCACCTAAAAATCACTAAATTCTTCAATTTAATAAAAAATCTGGTTTTCCTAACACTCAGGTTTCATCCTTCAAATATTGGATCGTTGCTATTTAATCTTGAGACATTATTTTCTTGAAGCCCAAAAAGAATGGAAATTCGATGAAAAATTTATTAGGTTTAGCATATAGTTGACGAGGATACATCCATAAAATTTATGATCCTGAAAGTATTCATAGATTGGGATTTATCTGAGGGAATAAATGGGCAGTGTGCTCCCTCAGGAGCATGAAATCTTTTTGACTGACCAAAATATAATTCGACGGGTTCCATGCAAACCAATGTGTTTTTGGGAAATTTATGTACAGATTGGGCTAAATTTATGAAATTCCCCTTTGTTCTACGTTTTTAGAAATTTTATGCGAGGTTCTTCTTTTTTGTGTTTTTATCTTTGTACCAGTTTGTCCTCAGTTTGATATTGTAAATATGGAAATACTTTCTTTTTTTATTTTTCGCCATTTGTGGGGCTGTCTAATGCATGAGATATAAAGCTGCCCAATTTTTTAGAGCAGTTGGATGTTTCAAACATCATACTTGTACACTTCAAAGACAAAAAGCTAAGTATGTGCTAGTCCACTAAATGGAACATTAGACAGGCCCAATAAAAAAGAACCTTGTTGAAAATATTTGAAAATATGGACCACAAGATAATTTTAAAATTTTAGTTATTAGCATTGGATTAATAATGTTAAAAGGATAAATTTTCCTAAATTTTATAATACCTAGATTTTGAAATTCACCAAATAGATGATCTAGATTCATTGTTAGAGGTGAATCATTTTGATCATATCTAGGGTGCAAATCGAATATTATTTTTTAGGATTGACTATTGGGACGAAAAGAGTGTGCTTTGTAAAATTTTGAGTCATACAAATGCCCCAAACATGGTTTTTTAAGAAATGTGGTTTCATTATATTTCAATATCATGACAACATGAGATCAATGATTTCATGCGACGGTTTCATAATAACGTAACGAAACAACTTTTAAAAACAAAAATAAAGCCATTCTTTGACCTCGTTTTTTTTTTTCATTTTAATAAACAATCACAAAAAAAAATAAAAAAAAATTGAAAACATACCTTACAAAATGTTTTTTAGCCAAATTAGCGTAAGCTGTCTATTTTGGTTAGATGCTTAGATTTAGACATTGGAATGTTTTTTTTTTCTTTTCTAAATTTCTCAGATGGTTTTATTATATTAGATGAACAATATTAAAAAAGAAAAAAGTGATTTTGAGTTTGTAAATGCCTAGATTTTGAAGGGAGCAAATTGAATTTTATTTTTGTGGTGATTGATTATAGGGTTGAAGAGGTGTTTGCAACTTTTTGATGTTATACAAGGTCCACAAACATAGTTTTCTATAAGTGTTTTTCATTATATTACAATAACGTGGTGACATGAAGTCATTCTTATGTGTGTGTTGTATAATGTTTTTGACAATTTGTGTAATGAAAGTTTAGTATATTTATCGAGAATTTTATCCATTACAAATTTTATAAATAAAATAATTTACAACTAGTGGATTGAGAATTGAAACTTCGAACTTTGCTTGCATGGTTAATTAAGGGTGGCAATGGGCCAGGCGGCCGGCTTGGCACTAAAACTTAGGTCCTAGGCCACAAAATATGGCCTGAGGGCCGGTCGGGGGCCAGGCTCAGCAGTATTTTTTTTAATTTTTTTCTTTTATTCTTTTTAACATTATATCTAGCCCCACACAGCACTGTACGGCCTGGCCCAAATAGGGCTAGGGCCGGGCTAGGCCTGCGCCGGCCCTATGGGGAACATGGCCAAGGCTGGCCAGCCCGTTGCCAGCCTTATGATTGACTAGGCTTGCCGGTCAGACCATGGACCCTTGGTTCAGGCCAGGCCCCATCTACCACTTATTTCAAGCCGGGGCCCAACCTGCCCCGAGCCCACCGTTAGCCAGCCCTGGAACTTAGGTATTCCTTCGTACTTTTTTGACCAACTTCATGGGACATAACTGCAGAGACAGAGAGAGAGAGAGAGAGAGAGAGATGTGTTTGTGGAATTTAATTGTTGTTTCTTTAATGAGTTGTTCTCTTTTGCGTAAGTTTATTGAGTGTTCAGCTAAGTTCCATTTTAGACCCATTTTTGTGATCTTTCAATTAAACATGAAAGCTTATGTTTTTCAACGTCCATAAAGAAAAAATAGTTGACCTGAGGACATTTCTGTACTCCCCTTTTCATTACATTAAACGCGGTTTTCTTCTTGATTTCTTTTAAAGTCAAATTTGAAGCCATAAATGTCCAGTGTGAACCTCGACTGAAGTCCTTTGTACTTGTATCTTTGCTGTTTTTATCTCTCTAAGATTCGAGCAGAGTTACAGTCTATTTTTCTTCTTTCATTTCGGCAAATCCCACATTCTGACTTCATGGCATCGAATCCATTTGAAGCTGATGAACGAATTAGCAATTAATTATCTAATTACTTACAGTTCACAATTTGTATTCCATTCCTTATGTTTGAAATTTTCTGTTATACAATTTCTTTCCGCTTCACTGTCTGCTGTAGTACAGTTCATTCCAAGCACTTTGGAGCACACTGGGAAATAATACTCAGAATTTTCACTTCTCAGAATCAAATTACAATTGAGTTGCTCTCTTAGAATCCTTCTCATTTATTAGTCTACCTCTATTATCCCTTGAATAAAGAAAAAAAACAAAGAAAAAGGTTAAGCTTGCACAAGGAGTTTGAGGATCCTGACACAGGACCCCCAGTTAGGAAGGCCAAAATTCCATTTTTGGCAAAAGAAAAGGGTTAGTATGGCCAACAAATACTGGGTTTTTTGTTGTCCAAGCAATGAAATATGGCATGTGGTCCCATAAATACAGTACTCCTAATGAGGGGTTTAATTTGTAAGAACATAAGCCCCTATGTGCATGTTAGAGTCTACAAAAAGGCACCCTACAGCAAGCAATTTCATTATATGTACCACCTAGAAGGGCAGTGGGAAAAAAAAATCACAAATAGCAACTAGTTTTGGTATATACACAATAAATGGAACTAATCAGCCACCACTATGTAAGTATGCACAAGCCCCACCCCTAGGCTCAGGAATGAATGGGTTCAGATGAACTCGAGGTGACACAGCTCTTGAAGTTCCTGAAAAGCTCATAGCTGTTAGGCCCCTTAGTATTTGAGAGGAGAGACTTAGTTTGCCTCTGGCATTCATCAAATCTCTCTAGCACTGAAACAATGGAGCTAAAATCTGGTCTCTTAGCGGGATTTCTAGACCAACATTGCCTTATAAGGTTGGCCAGTGCCGGAGAACAATCGGCTGGTAAGTAGGGCCGAGCATTCTGTAAATTTCAAAAAGAAAAAGAAAGTGAACACATGACATGTATTAATCGAAATATGAAATTGGATTTAAAACTTAAAACTGTGACAACGACGACAATGCTAACACTTAATTCTTAAAAAATGAAGTTCAATTCTTTCTTTTCATTTTTTTTTCCTTTTTGTGTTTCTGATCATCAATGAAAAATGTTTACTAAAATAAATTACAAAGAAACTCAAAAACATAAAACAAAGGTCAAGGGATGTCAACAAGCAGCCACAAAGCACATCTACTTTGATTTTGCATGCAGCTTCTGTGTTCATGAGAGCCACATAAATGAAATATTTTTTTAAAATCGATGTGCATAACAGGCTAGGGAAAAGGTTAGGGGATGCATGTAACAGGTTTGACTCTGATGACACGGTTTGACAATTCAATTATGTTACTGAAGAAGAAAGCCATAGAGTCGTGTATAAAGCCAATTAATCCAAAGAGAAAGGTTCTTGTCGATCTGTCTTCAAAATTAACCAGATACTGGATTGATAGTTCTCAAAAGGAAATCCAATGGAAGCTCAACAGTTAACGTGTCACAGGTCTTACAAAGTTGACATTGGAGCAATAGAGATATTATCTTAGGCAAGGGGAATGTTATTTCATTTGTAGAAACAACTAGTTCACGATTTATCAAATGTATAAGCAACCTCCTGTCAAAACTTCCCCAAGCCATTTAAGAGTAGTATGACAATAGCTATCAGAAACTGGAGACATAAAACTCCTCCTCGTACATAAACAAAGATATGGCCTGTATCCTCCCTACATATAATAGCCATCGGAAAATGCCCATAGCGATCGTGAAAAATATTAAGCATTGTTCTTCTAAGCTAATCACAAGAATGCAGAAACCACCAAGTGGAGGCTTCCTCCCATCTCAATTTACCAACTTGTTATAAACATTCCCATCATCATTTGGGTACCAACTTGTTATAAACTGACTTGTCCAAAACAACCCAGATTCTTTAAGCTTCCTGCAACAAACAGATTCCATCCTATCGATCTAAATTGACTTGTTCATTAGGGCATACTTGAAAGTTTTCATGAAGGTATTGTGTTATTTCTTAGGAAGGGATGCATTTCATTTGGACCAGCAAGGCTACATGTCATTAGTTGTACATGTGGTATTTCACCCTCCACATGACCTAACAAAAAATTTCCTTCTCAACTTCAGCCTCTTTATTTGACATGTGGCAAAGGAAAAATAGGGTTCACAGGGACTACTCAAAATCCTAGCAGAGTTCCCGAAATTCTACAGATGTTTGATTCCTTGTTTGTGCAGAATTGACAAAAAATGTCCTTATATCCATATGCACGTTGTAGTTTCTAAAAGTTCCTAGGGGCTGAGAAGAAACCTCTACAATGGTTTGAAATTCTGTTGTGGCATGTTGATCCAATCTGCCGGTGGCATCAGTAGTATGACACTTAGGACACATGTGAACCAGATCATTCAGGAAAGAGAGAGAAAAGCCTTGTATTCCTCTCATCAAGGGGTGTCATTTGGAAACAAACTTGACCTGATCTAAATGTTATTCAGGGCTTTTGAGTTAGAAATCTTTAGCTATGAAGAAATCAGCTCATTTCCAAATTCACATATGTGAGGCCTCGATCACTTCTGTTTTCTATGTTTCAACCGAACACCTATTAAAAAGCATCGAGTACAAACTTCCATATGCAACTTTATCCACTGTAGCATCACCAAACATGAGAGTATCAGTCACAAATTGCAAATGAAGAAATGAGATACCTTATGGTCATTGCTACTTAAGGAAAAACCTTCAACATAATCTAAGTGTACCCAAAGTCCAGTATGAAACGTACGTAGGCAGCGACAAGAGATGACACTATCGAAGTCCTCCAGACCTTGGAAACAACTCCTTAGTGTACAAACGAAAAGCAATCCACGAAAACAAAAAAGAAGAAACAAATACAAAAGAAATAGACAATCAACCACAACGTAAAGATTTACGCAGTTCAGCAACATGCCTATGTTCATGAGAGATTAGAGCTTCTTTACTGACAATGGAGAATAGGGTTACAATTCGCTCTCTTCCTCTCGTCTCCTTATTTTTATTTAATTACAAAGAGATATGAGTTTTCCCTTAACCCTTAACTTTGGATGAAACCCCAATCGCAACGATATATATCAAGTCCCAGATAGATGGTATAAATTACCGAAATACCCTTGTACGGATATATATATCAAGTCCCAGATATATCGAATCTCATGTATGCATATATCCAAACCTCGGTAGATATATTTCCTCAGAATACAAGACATCAATCCTCGACAATCTCCACCTTGGCTTGAATTCTTGAAATTCTCTAGATTTGTACTCCCCTCCATTATCTGATCTCAAGCATTTCAGTTTCTTTCCTGTCTTCCTTTCTACCTCTGCTTTCCATTGTTTAAACATCATGAATGCTTCACTTTTGTGTTTCATGAAGTAGACCTAGACCTTTCTTGAGTAATCGTCAATGAAGGTAATGAAGTATCTGCCCCACCTTGGATTGATTAGTGAAGGTCCCCATACATCAGTGTGTACATAGTCTAGTATATCCTTGCTCGTATGAATTGCAGTTTTGAATTTAATCTTGCATTGTTTATCGAAAACACAATACTTACAGAAATCTAGTTTACAGGCTCTGGCACCCTTCAACAATTTTCTTTTACAATCATACCTCGTTCACTCATATGCCCTAAACGCATATGCCACAGATTTGTGTCATCTATGTTGGACTCAACATTTGTGGTTACAGAAGCTCAACCTGTAACTGTATTCCCTATCAACCTGCATAGGTTCTCAGTCATCTGACCTTTCATGACAATCATAGATCCCTTACTAACTTTGAGGACTCCACCTGTTGCTGTATAATTGCAACCATTCAAATCAAGATCCCCTAGAGATATTAAGTTTTTCTTTAATTGTGGGACATGCCTCACGTCTGATAAGGTTCATACTATCTCATCAAACATCTTGATTTGATAGTTCCTATTCCAATGGTCTTGCATACCGCATCGTTCCCCACTAGAACAGACCCACCACTATATGATTTGTAGGTTTTGAACCTGTTTCTATTTGGACACATATGAAAAGAATAACTAAAATCTAAAATCCAAGAATCAGTAAATTGATTCTTACTTGAAGATATAGAGAGAAGATCTCCATCATCTCCGTCAAAGCTATGGGCCACGCTAGCTTCATCAGATGTTTTTCCTATTTCTATCCTCTTTATATCCTCCTTTCTTTTTCGACAGTCTAAACTTGCCCTTCCCCTTCGATTTTGACCGACTTCTGCTTCCAGACCTCCTTTGATTTAATCTGCCCTTTTTATGACTCTCTTTGTGTTTTCCAAAGAAACATTCTCCTTGAGATTTAATACTGCTAGTCTTCTTCCTTGTCTCGTTTGACATAAGAGTAGCAGTGACTTCGTCCGTCTCAAGAGTCTCCTTCTCGTAAAGTAGAGTCGTAACCAGGTGATCGTATGATCCTGGAAATGAAGCCAACAGAAGTAGGGCCTTGTCTTCATCCTCGATTTCAACCTCAAGGCTTGCTAAATGGCTTGTGATCTGGTTGAACTCGCTGAGATGTTCAAGCAGATTTGTGCCCTCTTCCATCTAAAGAGAATACAACTGTTTCTTCAAGAACAAGTTGTTCATCAAAGATTTCGTCATGTAGTCACTCTCGAGTTTTGTCCAAACCTCCGGAGCAATTACGAGATCCACCACATAACGCAAGGCGTCATCTGAGAGATTCAGACGAATCGCACTTACCGCTTTTTCCTCCATCTCTTGCCACTCTTCATCGTCCATCTTTGCTGGTTTCTTCAATTTCCCTAGCAAAGCCTTAGCCAGACCTTGCTGTATCAAAAGATCCTTCATCTTTCTTCGCCAAAGGGTGAAATTGTTCTTTCCATTGAACCTCTCAATGTCATACTTGACGCTTGAGCCATTTCCTGTCATCGTGGTAGCAAGCCCCAAAACGCGGAATAACCTTGTAGGCTCTGATACCAATTTGTAGAAACGAAAAAGCAATCCACGAAAAACAAAAAGGAAGAAACAGACACAAAAGAAATAGACAATCAACCACAACGCAAAGATATATATGGTTCTGCAACGTGCCTACGTCCACGGGAGATTAGAGCTTCTTTACTGGCAATGCAGAATAGGGTTACAATTCGCTCTCTTCCTCTCGTATCTTTGTTTTTATTTAATTACAAAGAGATCTGCGTTGTCCCTTAACCCTTAACTTTGGATGAACCCCCAATCGCAACGTATATATCGAGTTCCAGATAGATGGTACAAATTACAAAAATACCTTTGTACAGATATATATACCAAGTCCCAGATATATCGAATCTCATGTACGGATATATTCGAACCTTAGCAGATATATTTCCTCATAATACAAGACATCAATCCTCAACACTTAGCGCCCCAATTTTTCATGATAACAAAAATGGTTTTTGCACAGCAAGCACTTATCCATCCTCTATCTTTCTACCATATCATTCTATGTATACTCCAGTTGAAAGGATTACTCAAAATATATAGAAAATGATGCATTCGACTTCATCTAAATAAAGGCAAAAATCTAGGCTGCAGAAACAAGTAAAAAAAAGGGGGATGTGCTATTTGTTAACCTAAGTTAACCCCTCACTTGAATGAGGTGTATTCCATTTTATGTACTAATCAGATGTGATCATTAACTGATAGAATAGAACTTCCACTTACTTACAATCACTAAAAATGTTGTAAAATAAGAAAGATTGCAGAATAATTTCAATAGATTCTTCTGTCGAATAACAGTTCCTGTTATTCACCGAGCTCCATCTCAATTTCCAGTGATCGAAACAATCAAAGGAATTTTCCCCTCTAACATTCATAGATGGTATTCTTTTGAAGTACAAATCATATCAGCTATGTTCATAGATTAACTGTTTCGTCCTCGACTAATTCAGAATTATAAAATCACTAGTTTTTATTGAACAAGCAAATAAATTGCTTCTACTAGCAGAGGACTAAGGGACCAACATTTTCTTGTGTAAGTTCAGCCGAAGTATCCCACATAAGATATTAGGCAAACAACAACATATGCTTTTATATTCCAATAGCTTCGCATGATGAACCACTAAATCATCAGCAAGAACATATTCCTACAGGAAGGAGGAAGATATGTGTGGTTTCTGGCTGTCAAGCACCAAGATGAGAGGACCATCATTTGAGGGAGATATATACTCTTTCCTTGCATCCAAAGTTTATTCCTTATATCATGAATTCACATTCCTAAGTCAATCAGATGGAAAGTTTGAGTATGATGGATTAATTTTTCTCCAGACCCTCCATCAACCTCATTGTGACCTCTCAAACCCACGGGGAAACAGGTCCACCATAAAAGAATGGGTTACTCGCATACGAAATCTCTAAAAAATAGTGGATGCTGATCTATTGCAATAAACATCACTCAGTTTCAAGCTAAGATACAAACGAGATAGAGCACAGAATAAGATAAGGAAGACACCAACTTTAGGCTTTTAGCTTAGTGGAAGCAATTGTACATCTCATGCCAATCCCTTATGGTCATGTTCCAACTCAAGCTGATCAAAGCATAACCAATTGTGCCAAAGATTTCATAAAATTCCTCATTTTTTGCAGTGTTTATCCTCTGGTTCACACTGAATCACCTCAAATGTTCTACTTAGGCTGATCCTTCATCTGCCACTAGCTAGCCCAATGCCACCCCCATTGCCACTTAGGCTGAACTTGTTTGGGGAAAAAGTCGGTCAGTCAACATGTGTGCCATAAAGAATAAGCTCAATATGGAAGTGTAGATAAAATCACATTGGGGACATATGACTTAATTCCCCTCATAAATATACAAATTCCCAACTTATGTAGTGCACTTAAATATAGTATATATTCCCTTCTGCTGCACCCGATGCCATCCGAACTCCAAAGTCAAGCACTCTTGGGCTAGAGTAGTACCAGGGGTGATCTCATGTATGTGTGTGTGTGTGTTTGTGTTATTCTAGGATACACCACACTAATAATGAACTTCGAATTTACTACTACAAAACTTTTGACCATAAAATGCCCTTCTATTTTTGAAATGACTTTTTTGACTATTAATGGTACATGCATTTTATGAAGGTTACTTTTTCCTTTTAAAATCCCTCAAAAACTCAATCTCAAATTATTCCTTTGACATTTTGAATAATGATTGAATTTTAAAAGCAATTTAAAATTACAAATATGCCCTTTCTCAAAAAATTTAAACAAGTCATTGTTCATGTAATTTTTATATGTGCAAGGGAATTTTTTTTGCCAAGATATTTAGTGTAGAAAGTTCTAAGTTCATCATTAATATGGCATATCTAGATCCTAGGATAACATCTCACACACACACACACACACACACACACACACAAGGGAGGGGGGGGAGGAGAGAGATGGAGAGAGAGAGATAGTATGTGACAGAGAGAGATAGCAGCAGCATGTCGGGTCTCACAGCATAGCAACTTGCACATAATCAGAAATATGAAAATCGGTGATATACAAACACAGATAGCATGAGTAAAGTAAACAGCTTACAAACATGTCAATTAGGAATGGAGTTGACTCTTGTGGTTACGGAATAAATGCCAGTGCACCTAAATTCAAGTCACCATTTACCCACCCAGTTACCAACTCCTCCCATAATAAGTGCATGTATAAGTGTAGTAGCAAGGCATGAGATTAATGACGCATCACACCAAAAATTATGTTCAGTAGGTCAAACATGTTTCATTAAGTGTGAAGAATATCATCAATATAAATTAATTTCATGAAACTCCTAAAGACTATTATTAAGAACATACCTTATGTGACACTGCATAAGCAGCCTGTACAGGAGTCATTTCTTGGAATGGAACTAAAGCAGTTGCAAGTTCCCAAAGAACAATGCCAAAACTATATACATCAACCTTCCGCGTGTAGGGTTTCTCCTTGATCATTTCGGGAGCCATCCACCTGTACGTCCCCATGAATCCTTTGGTGGACCGACATTGAGTCTCAAGGCAGGAGGTACCAAAGTCAGCAACCTTGACACACATCTCATCATTAAGGAGCAAATTATCTGACTTGAGGTCTCTGTGGATAACACCTTGAGAATGAAGGTAGAGCATGCCCCTAGAAATATCGAGAGCAAATCTTAAAATCATCTCAATTGGGAGAGAATATGGCTCCTTTTTGTGGAGAAACATCCTTAATGTGCCTTGAGACATATATTCCGTGATTATGCAATACACTGGAGGCTTTTTGCAAGCTGCAATAAACTGCACAGTAGTATTTACATATCACCATTCAATAAGCTATCTTTTATCGATTAAGCAGTCATAGATGCAACACTTGAAAGAATTTATACAAGAGAAGAAATGCCTATGAGAAGAAACTGACGACTGATGTAGAACTCTCTCTCTCTCATGCATTCTATATAGTGTCTATATACACATAGATATAGATAGATAGACTGATTAGGTACAAATATATATAGATGGATAGACAGATAGGAACATTGAGTTTTGGTTCGCTTGATTAGTATGACAATTTGAAATAAGTAATATGGGCTTCTCTATGTCACTCTGTGTGTGTGTATTTAATGTGATAGTGAATAGATCATAGTTTGATGTCCCTATAAATGAACTCTTTTTCTTGTCTATGTCATTCAAGGGATCTAGAACCTGCATACTAACAGTCAGATCAGAAAGTGTAGAAAGAAGAATAACACCATGGAACATTAATATGATGTCCTTTCAAGGAAGATTGCCCATTTACATGCTACACTCTGCAATCCCAGAACCAATTTATATCCCACCAATGGATTCCCATGAACATATTGAAGAAATTTGAGAAGTTTAAAGGCGACATTAAAGTGGATGATGGTGAGAGGAGCATTTTTCATCTTATGAAAAGAGCAGGCTAATCAATGGAAGTCTCCTTGCTACATGGTTGGGGCCCATGAATGTTTCTTGTACCCCAGACCTAAGAACTGCAACAGAAAACATTACTGAATTCAAAAATAAGAACTGGAAAATGAAATTAATAGTCGAAAAATAGTTTCCTCAAGTCGACGTCTCATTTAATTACCCTCCTTTACAGCTTTCAATAAATGTTTAAGGTGGAAGGGCAATATGAGCAAATGTTCAATTCCATATTTATCGCTTGGAAAACTGATATTAAAAAATCGTCTCAGTGATAAATATAAAACTGACAAGAAGATCAGAGAAAGATAAATGATACACTAGATGAACTAGATAAAAAATATAGTAGATCATCTTACAGCTCAGTAGTAGAACAATTTTGGAGCACGGAAAAATATGAGGTTGTGCACTATAGTAGAATCAATGCCTTATATCAAGAGAGAGATTGACAATCACCTTGAAAGAAGTCACACAACTAAATGGGACATGGCGAGTAGAGAAAGCAGATTGAATGCTTGAGTGAGATGACTTGACTTGGTTGAATATTTAGCATGCTCAAGGGAATTCTACAAGCCAAGGCCACATAGTAGATCATAGAGGTTCTGAAGCCAGAGGAGGAGGAGCCTTAGCAGAAGAAGACTAGATGGAGAGAGAATTTATGCAAGGGTACTATCAAAAGAGAACAAGAATTACCCAACCTTGAAAGAAGTAAGTAAAGTGCAATGAAAGTAGATGAAGAAGATGGGTGCACAAAGAAGATGACAAGTTAAGACTTTCCATTAGCTCGGGAATCGCTACGGTGCCAAGATTGTCGACTGTTTTATGTTGTATCATGCAAGAACTATCACACCGTATAAATAGCATTCCCAGATGAGCGGTGTACACTGGCTAGTGATAAATTTGCTTAGTAACCCATCATCATTTACCTAACATGCCATAAACAATGCTTTCACCTACCACGTGATAGAGCATATCATATTATATTCCATCTTGATGATAGATACTTACCAATTCAAAGGCTCAATATGTACTATTGTTTTTGTTTTTCAAGATTCAGTGTTCCTTCTTGTCATTGGAAGATATGATAGTGCTCACATTCAAATAAATCTCGTCAAATGTAATAACAAAATGTAAATAAATACCCACCAAAACTTCAAACAACTACTGCAGCATGTTTCTCACAGAACACTGTTTTTTTAGTGTAAAGTGGTTCTCACAAAACCATCCCTTACCTCTGAGATTTTTATGCCATGTGATAATTCTGTCATCATTCACCGTCCACGCAGCATGATGGAACAGCTATGGGAAATGTATAGTTCTAGAAAATGGAGAAAAGCCCAAGAAGGTCATGATCCATTGACTCGCCTTGCATTTCCAAACAAGTTAAAATTTATTTAACCATTGTTTCCAAAGTTCAGCAACATACTGAATTTTATGAGTTTGACAACTATGTTAGCTCAATCTCAAAACACTACTACTTCCCCATGATACAGGGACAAGGTCAATCTGGACAGAAGGACAAATCAAGAACAGAAGTGGGCAACTAGATTGTAACACCACGATGCAGTCAGAATATGGTTAAAATCAAGTTGAACCATACCAGTTTGATTTGTACCTACCAAAACCCGCTTCCAATTTTTTCTTTCGTAACATTTTTTTTTTTTGACCGCTTCTGTCAGTACACTAGCATTCAAATTCTATTGTTGTTTAAACCAAAAACTTTTCTCTTTTGATGAATCTCTGGCATTGATAAAAGTGGTGCTTTTATGATTGCTCACTAATGCAGATTCATATAGAAAGAGACCTATCAGTGCCAGCAGTTAATATTCTAGGACAATAAAAGTACATCTTTGAGTATGAGTTTGATGCGTGATTCATAAAGCCATGTAAATCATGCCTATGTTTCTTCAACTTGATTTATTTGAAATGAATGTTGGACTACTGTTTTCTTTCTTTGGCTAAGCAAAGCCATATTAATTATTCAAGGAGTTTCATTTATGATCATTCTTTCACATGCACAGATGAGAACATTTTTTTATTCAGTGTACTCTGTACTAAAACTAGAACATACAGAAACTAATCTCCCCCATTTATATCAGCCACAAGCCAAGCAAGAAGAGTAGTTTCAGAAAGTAAGCATGAATGCTCCTGTTATCTTCCTGATGAAAGGAGACCATAGGATGTATATTAGAACAAGGTGAAGGACAATGACAGGGGATTGCTACGACGGGATTGAGGACAATACACTCCAAAGGAGACTTTATAAGACGACAAGTGAAAAGATTACAACAGCTAGATCAACCATTACCTATGTTGCAAAGTCGTGGCACGTGCAAAGATGACATGAGAAGGTCCACTGCCTAAACAACTCTAAACAGTAGATATTGGTAGAGATGAACATAGAAAGGTTTTCGTTACATATAGAACTTTGGTTAAGTCGACTTTCATAAGGAATCCTGTGCACTCAAACAAGCTTCTCTAGCTGGTTTTGAGGTTTGAAGAAACCAATTTCATTGCATAGTTCTTCCATGCAAATAAGTAATCAATGAACAGCTAATATATTGCCATGTGATCACCTTCATGAGATGCAAAACAAAAAAGTCCAAATCGAAACGTTAGGGGTTTGCATTTCCAAGGAAGGATTTAATTAGATCAGCAAGTTAACATCCTCAATAACCATTTCAACTTCACCGAATGAAGAATGCTCATCCAAATTCATGTCCTTATGTGAAAATCAAACTCAACTCCACTATGGCCGGTCCGAAGCCAGTCCCAAACCTGATAGAGGAGGAGGGTTGCGTTAGGTAGGCAGCCAGTATAAACTTGGCCCAAATCTTTCAGGAATCTTGAACGTATTTATGAATGGCGAAACAATATTCATTTATGGACCCCAAATAGTGGGCATAAGGCTCCGATGATGATGAGGTGAAATCAAATTCCATTTGATTGATCTTTTTTAAACTCATTTTAATCGAAAAGTAGGAAAATAAATAAAAAACAAGAAATAAAGAAAAAGTTGCATCGTCCCACCAAGACGTGGAACTGTAATCCACAATTCCAATTTCCACCAACTGGGGATCTTCAAAATTGTTAAAGAGAAAGTTCAATAAAAAATTATGTTCAAAAAGTCAATCAAAATGAGAGATTCAAATTGACAGTCTCACTCAGATATTGCACCCAAAACTTATTGGACAATCACCCATACAAATCACTAGTCTCAGAATCCAAATTCAATCTTAAATCAAACAAATGCCGAAAAAAAAAAACTAATAAAAGAAATGCAGAGGAAAGGCAATTCTTTTCGCCTCTTAATTTTTATTTTCTTTTTTTGAAAAAAAGAATATTCTGGCCCTCTTAGAACGCCAATACTACAAATAAAAATCCAAAATTAAAAATGAAATTCATTTTGAAGGCGTAACTCGTTATTGGGCTTGGGAAAATTATCAGAGAAAAAAAAGTTTAAACTCTTTAATGAAATATTAAAATAAATAAATAAAAGAACATAAAAATTTCACTCCTTGAATCACCTAATCATTGAAAAATTAAGAAAAAAACAAAACAAAGAAGGAAAACCAAAATCCAGTCCCATCATTGAAAAATTCCAGCAAAAAGAAAAGTAACAAGAAGTTTCACTGAAACTGGGTTGAAACATACCTCAACAATATTGGGGTGGAAAAGCCTAGAAAGCAAAGCAACCTCCGAAGAGAATTGCTTTTCGAGCAACACTCGAGTGTTCTCATCTTGTTCAGGAACTCTCCCCAATTTCACTGCAACTGCTCTTTGCTTATAAATCCCCCTGTATATCCTACTATGAGAACCAGAAGCAAACTTATTCCCAATAAACAACTGCGACATATCAGCCCTCCATTCTTCTCCAGCCCCCTCTGAAACAGCAGGTTGATCGCCCATATCATATTCCAAGAACATGGTCCATGATTCAACACTGCTACACCTCCTATCCAAATTATACTCCTCACCACCACCACCATAATTGAGTCTGAGAGCTTCAGGAAGGCCCACATTTCCCTTTTTGCCGCTTCTCTGGAAAAACCAGAGACACCCAACAAAGCTTTGGGCATTGGAGGAGCGGGTGGAAGTTCTCCTCGGCTCACTGTTCAGACAAAAGAAGGAAGCCATGGATTTTTTCAGTGTTTTTAAAGTTGGTTAAGCCTTGTGCTGATGTTTGTCTCAGGTGGCTTTTGACGGGAAGCCATGGTCGTTAGTGTTGGTTGTTACTTCAGTAACATTTGTTCTATGGAGAGATAGAGAGAGAGAGTTCATCTCAATTACTGTTGTTTTTTTTCTATATTTTTCAGTCAGAGAGAGAGAGATTGATTTTTTGGTGGGTTGGCCAACTTTTTGTTGAAGAGGGTGTGTGTGTGTGATTGTAGGCAAAAGTTGTAAATTCAGGGATCCCTCGTGATTGCGTGATAGGAAAGTAGAGATGTCTTCTTGACTCTTTAGAGAGAGAGAGAGGCCTGCCCACCACGCATGGGATCTCTGTCTCTTCTCTCTTTCATGGGTGGCTGTTACCTTTCTCTCTCTTCTCTCTTTCATGGGAGGGTGGGTGTTACCTTTCTCTCTCTTCTCTCTTTCATGCGTGGGTGTTACCTTTACACCAGATACCTCCCTCTCTCTCTCTCTCTCTACACAGA
>NW_006495778.1:2135033-2175155 GCF_000471905.2 Amborella trichopoda | reverse complement strand
AGAGAGTCGCACGCCATTGCCGCCTCTTCTAGTGAGCTTTTAGCTAGAAGATTGTGCCTGTGTTTTTTTAAGATAGAGAAAGCGAGTGATCGTCTTGTGTAGAGAGAGGAAAGCTCATTCCTAGCTCCATAGCTGAAAGCTCCAAACTCCATCTTCAACCCTTGCTTCAGCAACATCCATGAGCTTCTTCTTCAAGTTTTTCTACTTCATTTAAGGTCCATCATGCTGCTGTAAAATTCAATTTACAGCAAGACATGATCACTCTCTGAGCCCTCTTTCCATTATATTTATAAGCCATGAGCATGGCATTCAAAGTCCCATCCATGCCCCATTGATTTATCTCAAAATTGGCATGATTTCTAAGCTCAACGAACCTTCTTTTCTGTCTAGAATATATCAGCCCCATTTAGTTGAATTTGATGTGTTTTTAAACTTCATAATTCTTCTCACATTCATGAGGTGATAGAGCCTAGATCATTGCACCATCGGTTTTGGAATCTGGTATATGGGGGCGTACTAAGCCCAATGTGGAGGAAATCCCGAGCAAATTGATTAAGTTTTAGCGTCCCATGGCTTATGTTCTCCCATGCACATATTTGTGAAAGTGTTTGTAATAATTGAGATTGCAATTGAGTCATTGTATTCTAAAAAAAATTTGTGTATGGCTGAATTTCAATTGTATGTATATGGTGTCGAGTTAAATGCAAGCTCGAATTGTCTTAGTGAATGGAAATGGTTATGGGAATGGCATGAGGTGTTTATGATCCTTTAATTCTACTATAAATTGTTTCGAAGAGAGTTGTATGAGTGAGATGTGAATTTAAGGTTTACACTTCTGTTTGTAAAATTTTAAAATCGCCGCGTGAATATTGCTCTCGATGATCAATGGAAGAGTGATGCAACTGCAGGAGTCAAATCTGATCCATAAATTTCCAGTTCCAATCCACCATGTACGATAGGCTCTTGGATTTCATGATATATACATAATGGGTAGCATGAGGCTCTCTCTCATGCAATCACTTCTTTTTTTTTTTTTTTAGAGAAATTCAGTGCTTGTATTAATCAGAAGCTAAAAAGAGATTATACTATCCGAAGTTAAAAAGGACGTAAGGGTCCACTTTTTGCAAGATGATCGGCTAGCACATTTGCCTCACGAAAAACATGCACAAACGAAGTATCGAGAGTCCTAGACAAATCCCAGATTTGCAGCAAGGTAGACCTAAGCTTCCAGGGGGTTTTATGAGTTACATTACACCAGTTAATAACGTTCAGTGAATCCCCCTCCACAATACAGAGCTGACCCAATTGCTTTTCAGTGAAGATCTTTAAGCCATGAAGAAGGCTTTGCATCTTCGCATAGTAGGCCGTTTTGTCCCCAAAGGGCCTTGCATAAGAAAACACCACCGTACCATTCCAATCTCTTGGAACACCTCCAATGCCAATCGGACCAGGATTTCCAAAAGAACTTCCATCAAAATTTAGTTTAAAAGTTCCCTCCAAAGGGGTCACCCATCTACCCTGCAGCCTACTTTGAAGACATCTAGACGGAAGAGGATTGATAAGTTCCTCTTGAAATCAACTTCCAACTTATCGGACTGATCCTTCGACACAAAGCAGAAGAGCCACAGCCCACGAAGAATATTGTCCAACACCTTCACAAAAAGTAGGTTGACACCATCGAATACCCTACGGTTCTTTTCCTTCCAAACTTCCCAAAGTATTAGGCCTCTCACCATCTGCCATAAGATCAAGCCAGCCTTGGGCAGGGGAGCCGACAAATTTGAGATGATCCCAAGAACTTCAACGGGCATCATCATGGCAAGACCAAGTTCATCAAAAAAACCAGCACCAAATTCTAAAAGTGAAAGGGCAATGAAGAAAGAGGTGTGGCTCTGTTTCAGCATCCAGTTTATACAGTAAGCACACATTAGGAGACACCTTACCTCTCTTGATAAGGTTGTCAAAAGTGATAACCTTATTTTGCACTACAAGCCATAAGAAAGCTTGTACCTTTAAAGGCAAAGGCCATTTCCAAATTGGGGCAATATAAGGCATCAACCATCTCCATCGCTCATGGAACAAGAGATTATATATGGACTTAACTGAGTACTGTCCATCGAACTGAATCTCCCAAATGACTGCGTCAGAGGCATTTTGTGAAACATAGACCTCATGGAGAAGGGAAAGCATCCTAACGAATTCTTGAAAAATAGCATCGGGAATCCTACTATAGGGGAGAGAAATGTCCCAACTCACCTCGCAGCCCCTGCGTACAATCACATCAGCCACGGTACCATTGGGGTTAACCATACGTCGAAAACAGCAGGAAAGAGAAGTTTCAAAGGTACATCTCCAACCCACTTGTAGTGCCAGAAAGAGATACTGCAACCATCACCTAGGCACCACCGGACATCCTTGTGAATCAACGCCGTATACGAATGAATGTGCCTCCAAAGAGAAGACATCACATGTGTACCACTTCTACCTCCTACCCACATCTAAATCTATCAATCCCATATTTTGGGGTAACAACTTCATACCACAATTGGTCTTTAAGGACCAAGGTTCTCCACCACCACTTAGACATAAGTGCTTGGTTAACCAAAGTAACTCACCTTAAGCCTAGTCCACTTTCCATCCTAGGGGTACACACCTATCCCATCGCAAGAGGTGAAATTTTTTAGAATTGTCGAAAGAGCCCCACAAGAAGTTTCTCATCATAGTTTCAATATTCTTGGCCACCTTGTGAAGAATCTGCAGCAAGGACATTTGATAGATCGGTAAATTCGAGAAACAAGCTTTTATCAAGGTGATCTTACCTCCAAAAAAGAGGCATTTATACTTCCATAAATCTAATTTAACTTGAATTGTTTGGATTACTTTATCCCAAACAGTCATAGGTAACCTCACAACTGAAATTGACAGCCCCAAGTACAAGATAGGGAAGTTCTCTACTTTACACCCCAAGGTAGTTGCTTTTAGGGCCAATAAAGAGTCATCACAGTTAATACCAACTATAGCCGACTTCACGTAATTGACCTTAAGCCCGAAATGTTCAAAAAGCTGGCAACACTAGCCACCTGCTCAATCTTAACTTCACAAAAGAGCGAAGTGTCATCAACATACTGCAGCTACAAGACAAGGGCCATCATTGGGCACTTGAAAGCCCCGAAAGTGTCCCTCTCATGCAATCACTCTTATTTTGGATTTCTTACACCAAAAAATCAGTTCGTGAACACGGAGGTTCAGGTTGAGTTTCCTGAAAATTTGATGGCTGGAAACCATAAGCATTTTCCTGTAGATGAATATGGGTTCAAGGCTTCGGGTGGATCTACTCAATATATGTTATTCTCTACCCTGCCTTTCAAGGTAAATTTCACTTCGTATTATCTAAGTAAAAAGAAAATGACATATGCCTTAACCCTCTCTCCCCTGCTTTTTTGAAAAAAGGAAATTTTCATTTCCCCTCATATAAGTAAAAATAAAATGATAACATGTCGTAACCCTTATTTCTCAATAATCCAAATCATCATAATTACTTATAACCATATAATTACTTATAACCACTCGATGTAAAATCTAATAACTTGGATGTGTCACTTTTAGAATTTCCTTTTAAACTTTGAGCTTGGTCAATGGAAATGCAGCCACCAATTTCACATCCGATGATCAAGATTAACTGTGACGACACCTTATACCAAAGATAAATGGTCTCATTGCATACTTCTCCCAATTATAAATGCATTCAAGCAAGGAGTAAGTGGCGTGACTTCCACATTTGGCGTGACTTCCACATTCAAATTTTGTTCTTCTAGCTAGAAAGTTGAACTCTTCAAGATTTGACACCAAATTCTTAGCTACAAATCCATCCACCGTGGGGTTTTGTCATAATAGAGAACACATCAATTTTCAATTATTTTTCCCCATGGTTCATGACGGCACCTTTATATATCTTTAAGTTGATAATAATCACTTGGCAACTTATCAAGAATTTATATATACATAAAAGAAAAAGTGACTTATCCAGAAAGATAAAAGAAATCAGAAATCCACAAAATTTCTATTAGGAATCGACGCATAGTCTTCGAGTGACAACAAGAGAAGACAAAATACACGCTCATTTAGGTGCTTTCGGGAAATGAAGTTTGATAAGCATTGGAAGCTCAGATAGCTCAACCAGACGTTTACCCAACAAAATACTCTTCAGCTTGGCATCACATCTAACAATGTTTCTATTGCTCGGATCCTGCACAACCACCACCACCACCATAGATAAACAAACATTCCATCAAAAAGCTGCAGTTTTGACCAGAATGAAAATGGCATAAAATGGAATCCTCATGCATAACATATAATGATTTACACCAAAAAAAAAAGGCCAAAAAGAATGCAGATACAATGATAAATTAGAGAAAGAATTGAGGAAATAATCAGCAACATTTTCAGGACCACGCATCCTGCAATGTAAATATGTTGACTTACGGCCTTAGATTCCAATGTAACATGTAGAAACGTGGTATAATCAAAACCAATTGGTTTCAGTTTACATTTTTAAACTGCATAGTCTTGCTTGTCAGAGGACATTTTTAGGACAATCCAAAATGGCCTGCAAGCTTCACTGAGGACTCCTCATGGAGGCTAAAGCACGGCAGAAAGGAATGTACGAATACAAGAATAGTTTTAAGACATGTCAAGTAGGCCTAGTTTAAGTCCAATGAACCAAAACATAAAACATTTAGGACAACTCAGCATGACAGACACATATGCACATGGCTCCTAACATTAGGGGCAAACACCCTTCATGACTAATGAACATTGTTCAAAAAAATGGATCGCCCAGCGCCTAGGCGATAAAACTGGGCGATCAGTCCCTGGGCGGTACGAAACCCACCTAGGCGGCCATCTAGCAGCCAGCCCTGGGCGGCCGCCCAAGGCTTGTGCCCCGCCTAGAGACAGAAAAAATGAATTTTTTTTTTTTTCGTTTTGTTATTTTGAAATATTTAAAGGTTAAGAATGATGGCTTTTAGGTTCATTTGAACCCTAAATCCACAAGAAGCCCTTTTAGAAAGACAAAACCTCAAAATAACTACATTTCATTGGATCGATCATCAAATCGTCGAAGTGTTTCTCAAAGTTTGGAGTTCAAGCAACCAAAGTAAGTTGATTTTTTAGATTGCTTGCTTTATTTTGAAATGTTTTCTTCAGGAGTTAGTCGAAGTGGAGATCCAGGTTGAAAATATAGATACAACCCGAATCCAAATGACAAAAATTGCATTAGATACAATTTTTGTGAAAAATATACAAAATGTGGCGTAAACCGGTTTAAGAAACATCTTGCCGATATTAAGGGGAATGTTGCCCCTTGTAAAAATGTTCCTAAAGCTGTCAGACAAGAGATTAAGCAATTTTTAAGTCATGTAAAACAAAAACAAGAACAAAATCCTTATCATAGATCTATTTCTGCTACTCCTAGAAAAAATGATCCGGGTTGAAAGCATAGATATAACCCAAAACCAAATGATAAAAATTGTACAAGGTGTAATTTTTGTGAAAAAGATACCAATGGTAGGAGCCGATTCAAAAAACACCTTGCTGGTGTTAGAGGTAAAATTGCTTCTTGTACAAAGGTTCCTAAAGCAGTTTGAGATGAGATTAGACATCTTTTGAATTTTGAAGAACCAAAAAAGGATGAAAATAAGCCTTGTTCTATGGAAGTATCTTCTCCAGCTTCTAGTCGTCGAAGTGGTGATCCAGGTTGGAAGTATGGTTATATCCCGAATCCAAGTGATAAAAATCGTATTAAATGTATGTAGAAATGATACTAATAGGGGCATTTACAGGTTTAAAAAACACCTTGCCGGTTGCCCTGTGTAAAAAAGTTCTTGAGGCTACCAAGGATAAAATTATACAATATTTGAGTTCAGAGAAGCACAAAAAGAAGGGTACAGCAGCCAAGACTCCTAGTGCCTCATCTGCACAGACTACACATACTAGTAAGAGGAAGGTAGAAGAGGAAGAGGAAGAGGAAGAGGCAGATTCAGAAGAAACAGTGGAGGATGAGCGTCATATTGAAGAGGGAGATAACTCTGATGATGACGGCCTCGACTCTGATGCATATGATGAGGCTTGTTATTGATATTCCTTTTGATGATGATGATGAAGATGATGATTGAAGACTCTTGCCTCTTGGTGTTGTGTGTTGAGTGTTGAGTCTGTTGACTGTTGTGTAACTTGTGTTGAGTCATGAATGTTGACTTTTGTTAGGCTGTATATTTTCTAAATTTCTGTATATTTTTTTATGTTGGGTGTTGACTTTTATATCACTTGTATGATTTTACAGTTTACTGCTTTAACAATATGGACTTTTATATCACTTGTATTTTTTATTTTTTTTATTTTTTTTTTCAAGTTGGATTGTTGAAATATGGCATATTGAGATTTTTCTTTTTTTTCAACTGGGCTGCCTAGGACCTGCCTAGCACTTTTTGATACACTGCTAATGAATCTAACTTTCTTTTTTTTTTGATAAGTCAGTGGGGGAGAAGACCCCCTACCAAATTTTCATTAATAAAAAAGCAGAGAAAAACAATTAAGATACAACCTTATGGTAGGGCACTTGCGTCAGATCATGTAAGAAAAGAGATGAAAGAAATCTGATGGTCTATGGCGCCACACAGTAGCACCGGGGCCAATAGCTGCCCTCTTAACTAGGGCATCAGCAACCATATTAGCCTCACGAAAGACATGTGTGACGGACCATCGATGCTACGACAGTCTGGTGCAACAATTGTTTGCAATCGTCTTTAGTCTCCATGGAGCATTGCATCGATTCTGACTGACATTCACAAGCAAGGCCGAGTCACTTTCAATCTCGATTGGAAAGCAACTACTTTGAATAACCAATTGAACTCCTTCCTCAAATGCCAAGAATTTTGCATGATTATTAAAAGCAAAACCAAAATGCTCTACAAAAGCAGCAATAAAACCACCCGCATCTAGACCTGGATTTCTCAAAGAAGCACCATCAATAGAGTCATGAGTCTCAGGAAAAGACCACGCTACCAAAGTAAAGGGCTAGCCCTCTGTTGCTGCCAAGTTATCCGAAGGTTACCAATGATGGCCTTTTATGATAAATGAAAAAACCACTTCTTAATTTTTGCTAGTGCCTGAACATGCAGGGTAATTCTTTCACAATATGCTCTCTCCTAGTGGGTCTTGACTCAAAAACTCTTCTGTTGCGCTCTTCCCATAGAAACCAAATAGCAGTAAAAAAGATGGAAGACCAAATATTACGAAGTCCATGTGATTTAAACCTGAAAAGTAACCATCACCTAAGTAAATCAAGGATAGAGGTACGAAGGACACTTTTTTCCACATCTCCAAGCGCGTGATCTCCATACACCCTCCGCAAAGGCACATTGGAATAATAGATAAAGATTGTCATCATGGTTACTACAAAAGGGACAGAAAGAGTCCAGTTGCATGCCTCGTTGCTGTAGTAAGAATGAAGTGGGTAATCGATTATGCAAGGCCAGCCATGAAAACCATTTCGCCCTTGGGTGGCATTTGGAGGACCAAAGTGCAGGAACGATAGGCTGTGATGAACCTTGATGCCTAATAAAATCCCATGCCCTTTTAATAGAGAATGATCCATCAGCAGAATGAATCCAGATCAGTGAATCCTTCTTGGGCTGTAGAGGAAGAGTATAATTCTCAATTTCTCTCCATATATTCCTCAAAGAATCAGATGCGACAGAAACCAAGCTTGAGGAACTCCTCTGGTAAACTCTGAAACCCTCCTCCCTACAGCAGCCCCCAAATATTCCTTAATGTTATCATCGTGGAGATCTGAAAGTGGCTGACCTGCTAACCATGGGTCCATCCAGCAATCCACCATCTAACCATTACCAATATTCCACTGTACATTGCCTCTCAAATGAAATAAGCCAAGTAAAATCCCCTTCCATGCATGAGAACATCCTCTTCTGCCTTTAGCCTCCCAAATAAAGGAATTTCTAAAATATCGATGTTTGAAGAACCGTGTCAACAACGAGGATGGAGTTTCCAAAATCCGCCATGCTAACTTCATCATTCCTGTGATATTGAAATCCGCCATATCTCTTACCCCAAGATCTCCTTCAGCCATAGGGAGGCACACCGTTTTCTATTTTATAAGATGAACACTTTTTTTTTCTTCTTCCCCAACCCATAAGAAGTTTCTCCGTAGTCTCTCTATCATATTACATGTTTTCTTCGGAAGAATGAAGGATAATAACCAGAAAACCGATGACGCCCCCAGTACAGACTTAAGCAACTGAAGTCGACCGGTATATGAGAGGCATAAAGGCCGCCAAGACCCAATCTTATTGAACACCTTACCCACCAGACTATGACAATAATTGTGCCTCAGATGTCCACGACATAATGGTAGGCCCAAATAGCAGACAGGAAGAGACCCTTCAACAAACTTTAACTCCCTCAGAATTCTCGCTCGTCCTCCCCGTGGTGCACCAAAGAAAAAGACCTTGCTTTTAGATGAGTTCAGAATCTGACCAGTACTCCTCTCAAACTTATGAATAAGTTCACGCATAGCTGTGGCAATAGAGATGGATGCCTCATAGAAAATAAGCCCATTATCAGCATAAAAGAGATGAGAGGCCCCATAGTCACACCCTGAAGGAAATGCCCTGGGAACCATGCCTTGCAACATAATACAATCAAGCTATTTGCTAAAACGATCCATGACCAGCAAAAAAAGATTAGGAGATAGAGGATCCCCTTGCCTCAAACCTCTCTTACCTTTAAAAAAACCTTTAGGTGAGTCATTCCTCGGGACAGAGAAAGAAGTAGTGGAATACACATGTGAACCCAAGAAACAAATAACTCTGGAAAACCCAAAGCATGCATCCTACCCACTATAAAATCCTAGGATACTGTCATATGTATTGCTCAAATCGATTTGCAGACACATTTTAGTCCGATCTGAGTTCCTATGCTAAAGAGACATAAGTTTGTTTGCCATGACAATATTATCTGTGATAAGCCTACCTTTCAAAAATGCAGCCAGCCTAGGGTCAATAAAATCAGCAAGAACTACTCATAGGTGGTTAGAAATTATTTTGCTGATGATTTTGTATAAGACATTACACAACCCTTTAGGTCGAAAGTCTTTCATCAGTCTTTCATCACCCTAGGTGCATCCACTTTAGGAATCAAACAAATAAAGGTGGAATTGATTTGCTTGAGGAGCTTACCCTTGGTGAAGAAATCTTTAAGGGCCAGAAAAAGATCCTTTTTAATGACTTCCCATCCAAACTTGTAGAATTCCACTGAAAAGCCATCTGGTGTTGGAGCACTTTTATTTTTCATATCCCAAATGCATGCTTTAATCTCCTCCATAGATACTGCATCCACTAGTTTGTCCTTCTGAGAAGAATTGAGATGGAATGGCGGCAAGACCTGATCAACCATGTGACGGTCAATATTGCACTCCTGAGCCAATAAGTCTTTGAAATAGCCAAGCATATGATTTTCAATGTCATCCTCAATAGACAAGAGATTCACATACTGATCTTTCAAAAAGATAATTTTATCAGTCCTCCTTCTGACCACAGTCGATAAGTGAAATATTTGGTGTTGGCGTCCCCCTCTTTTAACCAGTTTTGTTTTGATTTTTGCCTCCAAAATCTTTCTTCATTAGCCAGAAGAGTTTGCAATTTCAGAGTATACTCTTTTTATGAGTTTGCAATGTCTCATTGGAAGGATCCATGTGTAGACTATCATGCAAAGATGATAGTTAGTGTCGAACTATAGCAATGGATTCCCCAACAAAGCAAAACACCTCCTTGTTCCACAACCATATGTCAGCCTTGAGCCTCTTAAGTTTAGCCACAATGCGATACATGGGAGTACCCCCCCACTTGGCCTCGCCACGAATTACAAATAACATCTAGAAAACCTTGATGCTGCTCCCACATAGAGAAGTACTTAAAAGGTTTGGGCCCCACTGGACCCAGATCAGAAATAGAGACAAGGGACAGTGATCTGAGGTAACTTTAGGGTGTAACTGGACTTTGGATTCATGGAAGGCCAAAATCCAATCAATAGTTGCTAATGCGCTGTCCAACCTTCTTCGAATGCATCTTCTGCTCAACTGGTTATTAGACCAGGAGAACCATCCTCTGACTACACCAAGATCGGCAAGAGCACAATCTGTCATTACTTGAGCAAAATCGCCTGAGTCTATTGATAGAGAACTGCTCCCCCCCACTAATTTAGAAGGATCCAATAGCGTATTAAAATCCCCCAATACCAGCCAAGTAAGAGCAATAGTTGCTCCTAAGGTCCTCATATGGTCCCATAGCAAGGCCCTTTGGGACACATAATTAAAGGCATATACTCCTGAAATCATTGAAATGTTTCCATTACAGATACGGGTAGCCTCCATAGTAATCATTTGATCATTTACATCGATCAGTTTGATTGAGTAAATTAGAGGATTCCAAAGGACTAAAATTCTGGATCTACCCTCAATCTCATTAGCAATAAAGTTATTATAGACTCCCAACTTTTTTGACCAACCACGGCTCAGCTCCAAGTTTAGTTCTAATAAGAAAATAAGACCAAGATTATGTTGTCCTTTTAAAACCCCAATATCCGATACTCTGCCCCAGCCCTAAAGGCCCATGACATTCCAAGCAGCCATAGACAAATAAAATCAAAGGTTTGGACGTTTGGTAAGTGGAACCTTACCTTCAGGAGCTGTAAGAGTAGGTTGAGCCTTATGGGGTAACCCCATTTTGTCACCAATAGAAGCTGGAGTTAATCCTTTTGTATTACCTGTACCTGATGAAGAATGGCCCCTCTTGTCACCAGAAGCTGCCAAACAAGCTTTTAATTGCGACCTAGTTCGAGCTTGAGGAAGCCTCTCACTATTCGCATGATCCTGCACTCGTTTACTAGAAACATCCACCTTATGGGCTATGTGCTTAGGGTTGTGATCACCAACAATATTCCCCATGCCATCCTCTAGCGTGTCCCCCTGTGGCCCAATCACATCGTTACCATAACCAAGGGTTTTCGGATTGTTACTAAGCAAGTGATCCAAACAGCCCTCAACATCATACTCCTCCCCATCATTCTCTACGACGTCAGTGACGTTAACCTTCTTAGGACTATGCTCACATATCTTCTTAGAATGAGCAACATGTTTATCATCAGCCTGTTTGTCCAGAGACAATAACGAGGAGTCGCCATCCTCAACAGGTGCCGTCCCAATCAATGATGATAGAACCGCGACCTCTCCAGACACACCAATACTATCAACATGAGTCATAGTTGTCACCTCATACTCCTGTTGCATATACGAATCGCCCATCCGAATGCAAGTGTCGACTGTATTTTGTTCAGAAGAGCTAACTGCCTGCTCAATAAGAGAACCCTCGTTAACCTCATGGACATTAGCTAGAATTGCAAAAGCATTAGAAATGGTATCCTTCGGATCCACTCTGTTGTTCGCAAGAGACACAACAGCATTATTCTTCTCTGACAAAGTGGGAAGGGTTGGAAGAGCAACAGTGCTTTCCTTCCCCTTCCTTTTCTGTCTCCCTTTGACTACCTTCCAGTCTTCTTCCCCTGAGGGTAATTTAACAGTAGTATCACCATTGGGAACAGTTGTTGCGCTGGCCTGGATGGAAACCTTTGCACTTAGGCCTGCTCGACATAATTGAGACACTTGGAACAATTCGAGGGTATGAACTCATAGACTATCTCTTGCCTATACTCCTTCCCAAAAGAGTCCAACCAAACTTCAGTCGAACAAATGGTATCTAGATCCAATGCAACACACACCATTGGCGCAGCCCTTGATCTTAGTTTTGTCGGTTTGTCCATGAACATGAGTTTTCCAACATTGGAGGCAATACATAAAAGAATTTATGGTTCCCAATATACCAATGATAACCTTGACAATTTGATCCAAACTAGTACAGTATGGTGAGTATGCCTAGAGGGTTGAACTGAAGGATCCCATTCTTGAAGCACCAAACATTTTTTGTTGATAAACCAAGGTCCCCCCGTACAGGCAACCTCCATATACTTCAACATCCTACTCAAGCCTCCACATCTTCTTTAACATCTCTTTCATATCAGGTCGGCGGCCCAAGAAGTATCCCAATAGACAGTTTTCCCACCGGCTCCAACATGAATCCATCACCTTTTTATCCATTTTGACAAATTTGTTACCATTAATAATTTCAGTAGGTGAAGTATCAATCTCCTCAAAGTAAAACACTCCATTTTGGACACCCTTGGCACCAAATAACAGGTATGAGGACCTACCCGAGCCCCAACAGCTGTTAGCTAAATTATCACGCTTGTTCTTTGGAACCCGAGGTAGATCCTAGGTCGTTCTTACTACCCAAAACAATTTCCAAGGAGTAGCAACCACCTCCTTGCGTTGGCTAGAAACACCCATCAAGAGAGGAGAGGCCTCCCTTACAGGACTCCTAATGACCCCATCAAGAAAAACAGTAGTAGTTCTCGAGGCAGGACCCATACGAGGATTTTCAAAGCCAAAATCTTGAAGAAAATGATCGCAAGGGGTACAACTGCGAACACCCAAACCTTCCCAAAGTGGGCAGCTTCACAATCATCTTCTGCAGACAAAAGATTGTGACCCATTACATTAACTTTCACTATACTATCATCAGCTATCACACGAAAGGCAGCACCATTATACTCCTTTGAATTGTTCTTCTTCGCAGGCATCTTGCCAAAACCAGACCAAGAAACCACACGATTCGCAGCATGAGAATCTGGCTTCGAAGCTAGCATCAGAGACTATAGACCCAGATTCATCTCTACTAATGTGTCTTTGATAAGAAATGATAGGATCATGACCAGATCCATCCCCATCACTACCGAGATGATGGCCACCATCAGAAATATGAGCAGATTTGGTTCTATCCTCGAGGGGCTCATCACCACCAAAACAAAAAGCAGTACTACTTCTGCATAGAGGAGAAAGAAGCTCTTGAAGATCAGCAGGTCCATCAAAACATACACGATCTCGCTCCTCGCAGATCTGGTGGCTCTCGCGTGGCTCTCGCAGATCTGGAGTCAGTCGCTGGTGGCAGGTGGCTCGCAGGAATGGCTCTCGCAGATATGGTCGATATTGGACCCAAATCTGGTAGCTCTCGCTGGTGGCTCTCGCAGACCTAATTCATGAATGAAAACTCGATTTAGGGTTTCATGTCCACCGTAAAAAAAATGAAAGTTATTCATTAACGCGACGAATCTAACTTTCTACAGTCAATATACTGCGCCACAGTTCAAATAACTCTGCATAACTCCAAACTCTAACAGAGGTTGTAAGGCCAATAACAAAGAATGCCTTCAAAGTGGCATAATGTATATGGAATTCAAAAACTACAACTTACATACTCGTCAATGTGTCGTTAGTGTTTTAACAAGATTCTGTGCTTTTGAATGCATGGTGGAAATGGGTATTTTCAGTCTTCATCTCACTCATGAAAGGGACGGTGTTTCTCAAGTTTATAGACACCTAATTGAGGGTCTTAAAGTGGCATCCAAAGTTACCACCACTTAAACCACAAACGGTCCTTCACTGAAAATTCAGCCACACCGCTAAACCATGTTATGGATCTTATTCAGATCCGGGTATGGATCCAAGTTTTGGTTCTGAAATTTGGATCCGAGTGCAGGTGGATCTAATCCGGATCCGACCCTGTTTTAAAAATAATATAAGTTATATTACATATAAGTTATAATTTATATATATATATATATATATATATATATATAACAATTTAAGAACTTAGAAGACTAAATCCCCGCCGTACATATTGATCCAATCCCTTCGCTCTACACAAAAGACTTAGGGTTAGGGACTTAGGGTTTCTATAGTTTCCATCACGAAGCCCTAGCCCTACTATGTTTCCATCACCAAGCAAGCCCAAGCTACTGGTTTGAGGTTTCCATCGCCAAGCCCCCCACCTTGCTTCTCTCTCTCTCTCTTTCTCTCTCTCTCTCTCTCTCTCAACCAAACACGCGATGAGGGACAATCGGCCAAGCTACTGTGTTTCCGCACCTTGCTAAGCCACCATTGGCTCTCTCTCTCTAAAAACAAAGACTCTTTGTTCCTTGCCAAGCCACTGAGAAGGAAGATGGTTTTTTTAATTTCCTAGAGAGAGAGAGAGAGAAGGAGACGGAAGCCTTAATTTGGTGGCGTATTCTCCTTCTGGTTCTTGTGATCTCTTAGGCACCAGCATGCGAAGGAAGAGGGATTTTGAGGAGCAAGTTCTTGAGTTTGTTCTCTGACACTGCACCAGCGCCATGGCAGGGGGCAACGATGTCACCCTCAACGATTCCAATGTTAGTCCATGCTTATTGCTTCTCTACTTTGTTACCTCTCTCTTCCTCTTTATTCAATTTCACTTTTGCACCTGATCGATTTATTTCACCCTTGCCATGCACTTTTGTTATCTTAAATATTTTTTAAGGATGTAGGTTTTGATGAGGTTTGGAAAATTTGGTTTCATTGGAGCATTAAGACTTAGACTCACATTTGAATTTTGTGTTTGATTAGCTGAGTTTCCAATCAATTGTTTCAGTTGTCTTTTATCAAAGGGATTTATGGGTTCCAAAATTGGGGTTTGGGGTTTCGTTTGAATATGGAAGTAAATCTGGATTTGGATCCTATATATAATTTCGGATTTGGGTCCAGATATGAATATTCAAGATCTGATCGGATCCGGATCCAATGTATACTATTCGGATCCGGATCCGAATTTGGGTGGATCTGGACCTGATCCGAAAAATTCTCACCCCTAGGCAGCATCCAAATGAGGTCTAAGGGAAGAAAAGAAATTTAGTAGCAAATTTATGTCATATTTCACAAGACTCAATCTACACTCTATTGAAGATCATGATGACCTTGCACACACCAAAGTAGGCTGGAGGAAGTAGTAATGGTCACACACCCTATTTAAATTAGGTGCCTCATTGCATTTTCTTATAGGTTGTACTCAGTGGTTATATTTTGCTTTGTGTTGGGTATAATCATGTATGGGATTTAGTCCCACATTAGGGAGAGATATGAGAAATCCCAACTCTGCACACTCAACACACTACAGAAAGGGATCAACAATGTTTAAAAAGGCACTAGGCAGTGGCTTGCCAACTAGGTAGGGAACTTGCTTATGAGGGGCCCCAAACACGTATATATGCATATAGTGCCCAAACATACATATGTACGCACATATGCACAATATATACATACAAATTAACCCAAATGTATATATGAGTATGAAATACACACATGCACACAATCAATTGACTGTATTGAGTTAAAAGTTTGCAAAGGAAATTCCAGAGTTTGAAGGTAACAAGGCAAAATTGTTGAATCTCATTTAACAAATGTGAATGAGTAAATGTAAAATGTAACAACCACGAAAGTCAAAGATATTAGCATTTACAGTCCAAATCTCAATGCCATAAGGCTGATTTTGATGGGTTATGGGCTCCATGTACATTGATTATAAACTCAAAGCACTATAATACATAAAGAATTAAGCATAAGTTCACATTTAACAACATAAAAAATGATACAAAGGAAATGCCAAGCAAAATGAAATGAAGTGCATCATGTTTAGTCTACATCTTCTTTATCAGCTTCAACCCCAACACCTCCATCTTATTCCAAGCCATCATCATAATCATCACCCTCAAACTTCTTTACCAGTATCAAGTTACTTACATGGGGTTGCATACTACACCAAAACTAGGTCAACATTTCACAATTATCCTCAAGTCATTCTTCATACTTACAACATGATTCTTTAGGCCTAGTTTTAGTCAAGAACTTCGTCTTACCCTTGGCACCAAGAAACACTTTTACAAATTGGGCCCATAGAAGGTAATGGGAGCCATTTAATTTCACAAAAGTACATGGCATTCCAATCATATCATTGATGTTGGAAATTTCAGGGTTACTTTCACTAGCCATGATGGTCATCAAAATCATTAGAGCCTTTTCTCAACTATTTGGGGCCGACTACACGAATCTTGGTCCATCATTATGCTCTATCAAGAGTCATACCCTCAATAAGGCCACAAGTCCCAATATACCTTCTCACTACTTCCAACCATATGTCCTTTTGGGCCTACCACTCGCTCTTTTTGAGCCTTCCACTTGAACCAACTTGCACCTCCTAACAGGTGTTGTACTGGGTCTGCGCTGCACATGGCCAGCCCACCTAAGCCTACTTTCTCTCATCTTATTGCTTATTGGAGTCACACCTGAGTTCTCCCAAATGTATTAATTTCGAATTTTACTCCTTGTCTTTCCGCTCATCATAGTTTTAAAAAGTGCTAGGCGGCTCCTAGCCAGCCTGGGGGGGTCCAAGCCGCCTAGGCGCTAGGCGGGCGCCCAGAACCTAGGCGGCCCAGTCGAATCCAAAAAGGATTGTACAATTATATATTGTATAAAATATAAGAATTAGGTATTTAAGGCACATAAGAAGTCAAAGTATACTACACGTTAGCACACACTCTATAAGCATAACCATAAGTCGGTCCATATTCATCGCCATCGGAGTCGTCACCCTCCTCGACATATCAGTCGTCCTCCTTAGTCTCTTCTGAATCTACCTCTTCTTCCTTCACTTCCTCCACCCTCGTCCTATGTGCATAAGATCCAATGGCCTTAGGAGGGACAGCTGATGTCCCTGAAGTATCCATGACCATGTCTCATATCAATCCTTCATGCCCCTCGACCTCATCATCATCAACTAACCACTCCATAGCAATGTTCATATTTTTTTATCTGATAGGGGTCTCTCTTATCTCTCTTAGCAAACATGTCCTTCAAGAATCGATTATACTTGACATAGACTAGGTCATTGAGCCTCTTTGATTCAAGCATGTTCCTTCTCTTTGTATAAATCTAACAAAATCAAATGAAACTAATTAAAATTTATGGTTCATGTATTATCAGTGTTTCAAAAAGCGCTAGGCGCGTCCTAGGAGGCTATGGGGGTCCAAGCCGCCCAACGCCTAGGCGGGCGCCCAAAACCTGGACGGCCCAATTGAATCCAAATAAGGATTCTGCAGTTATATCAGTATCAGTTATATGTATTGCAATACATAATTCAAATTATACTACATATTAGCATTTAGCACACACTCCATAAGTATAACCATAATCCATAAGTCGGTTCATACTCCATATCCAATTAAAACTTAAAATTTTCCAACCAACCAAATTATCAAACCAAGTTATCAAATAGTATCACACCAGTACTACAGTACACCACCATGAAGAAGAAACAAAATTGAATTATGAAACTATGAAAGTAATACTTGAAGACTCAAAAGAATCTTCAATAGTTCAATACACAATACATCAATCAGAGTTCAAACTTCAAAGTTTAATAATTATTCAACAATCAACACTCATCATTCATTCATCATCAGAAAATCTTGGGTAAGTTGCATTGGCATCATATTCATCGGAGTCGTCACCTTCCTCGACATATTGGTCGTCCCCGTCCTCCTCCGTCTCTTCTGAATCAGCCTCTTCTTCCTCCTCTTCCTCCATCCTTGTTCTCTGTGTAAAAGATCTAGTGGCCCTAAGAGGGTCAGTTGATGTCCCTGAAGCATCCATGACCATGTCCCATGTCAATCCTTCATGCTCCCTCGACCTCATCATCAACTAACCACTCCATAGCATGGTCCATATTTTTTGATCTGATGGGTATCTCTTATCTCTCTTAGCAAACCTGTCCTTCACGAATCGATTGTACTTGACATGGACTAGGTCATTGAGCCTCTTTGATTCAAGCATGTTCCTTTTCTTTGTATGAATATAACAAAATCAAATGAAACTAATTAAAATCTAATATCTATGGTTCATGTATTATTTATAAAACTATACAAATTATCCTTACGATCTTACCCCGTCAAAAGCACTTTAATTGTGCTCACAACCGGATGAAGAAATGGTCAGGTTTAAGATCCAAATGGCCAACATTTGTAAATTTGGAGAACTACGCCCATGTTGGCTCCACCAATGGGATGCAAAGATATAGAAAAAAATCATAAATAAATAATAGAATTACGTGATTACTAGAACTTAATGAAGATGAACTTAAGAATATTATTAATACCTAGATTAATTTTGGTCCTTTGCCTCATCGCCATTGGACTCCCAAAAGACTTTAATGAGCACTTGCAATTTATCAGCTCATCAACGCATATAAATATCCTACATATCAAGATTAGGGACTAGCATCTCTACACACTCATTAAATCCATTCATAATTGTGTCATTTGTTTGCATATCCTTGTCAATATAAAAAAAGCTGGGTTCAAATAATAACCAGCTGCATGCAATGGCCATGTAGATCGCACTTCTCATCAATAATCTCCCAAACAGTCTTGCAGCGAGTTTCTTCATCATTGGAATTTTGGGCTATCTCTCTTTTGCATTTCTCCATAGCATCAGATATGTAGCCCATAGAGAGCTTGTCACGATCAACCATGCGGAGGACTTTGATAAAAGGAAAAAAACCTTAAGAGCGCCCTTCACCCCTCGCCACAAAGCCTTAGAAAGGATATCTCTCACCTTCTTCTTAACCTGATCCTTAGACCACTTGCACGCTCTCCACTCATCCGAGGTAAACATTTACCTCAAGTGCACTCATATGCTATCTAGCCAAAAGTACCAGGTCGCAAATCTCGTGACCCCAAGCCTCACAATCTCTTTCTTCTTTGTAAAGGTATGCATCATGCTAAGGGTGAGATGGTGGCTATAAATGATATTTGTAACTAACTTGGCCTTCTTCACTGCACCCGATATCTCGGTTAAACCGTCAATAGCCTCAAGCATGAGGTCTATACAATCTACAACTTCCTTCGTGGCACTCACTGCCTTTTTAAAAAAGGCTCTAAAAGCTCAAGGGTTTCATCCCAGGGCCAAATTGGCCAATTCTCTACCACAGCATAGAAACTGCTTAAGCGAGGAGTATTGAAAGGAATGCCCGCCTCATAAAACCATGTAGCAAGATAATAGGTCGCTCCTCTCTCTTCCTTCTTGATTTTATTTTCAATCGTGGTTTGCTTTTTTGTTTTCTCTCCTGCAACCTCAGGGTCAGACCGAGGTAAAAAACTACCCATAGAGCTCTAACCCGAGGCTTCTTAATCCCAGAACCAAAAGCAAGTATAACTCCCTTCCCCTTTCCCCTAATAATGGATTGCTCAACCTCTTGACATCTCTCCTCATATCAGCTATAGAGGCAAATCTCTCATCTTTTTTCATTTTCACCATGTTCAAAAAATTGTTTATTTCCTCTTTAACATCATCAGGAGTTTTTTTACATGGGGCAACATCCCCCCCGATACCGGCAAGATGTTTCTTGAACCGGTTTATACCCCTTTTTGTATCCTTTTCACAAAACTTGCATCTTATTGCAATTTTAATCATTAGCATCTGGGCTATAGCCATATTTCCAACCGAGATCACCACTCCTATTAGATCTCGAAGAAGACATCTCAAAAATAATGCAAATTACTAAAGCAATAAAAACATCACTTACTTTGAGTTTAATTGCTCAATCTTCAAACGTCCATCTTAAAGATGCTTCTAAATACTAAAAATCTTCTAAAAAACCCTAATAACTTTGCAAAACATCAAAAAGTAAATCTAATATTAATGGATGATATTTTGAACAATTTTTGTTAACTTTGAGAAACCCTTCGATCCTAAAAAATTCACCAAAAACTAGTTTTTTTGGCTCCAACAAGTTTTATGTTTCAAATGAACCTAAAACCCTAATTTTTTGACTAAAAACAAAAACAAATGACCAAAATTGACCCTACCAAAAGTTATTTTCACCCCTAGGCAGGGCGCAGGCCCTAAGTGCCCGCCTAAGCGGGTTCCATACCGCCTAGATGGCCACCCAAGGATCGACCGCCCAGATTGGCCGCCTAGGGCCGACCACCTAGGCATTGAGCGGTCCGCTTTTTGAATCACTGTGTATTATTAATACAATTATACAAATTACCCTTACGGACTTACCCCTACAAAAGTACTCCAATTGCGCTCACAACAGGATGAGGAAGTGGTTAGGTTTTAGATTCAAATGGCCAACTTTTGTAAATTTGGAAAACTACACCCATGTTGGCTCCAGCAATTGGTTGCAAGGATATACAATAAAATCATAAATAAATAATAGAATTATAAAAATAAAACTTGATTACTTGAACTTGATGAACTTAATAATACTATTACTACCTGGACCAATTTTGGTCCTTTGTCTCATCGCATTGGACTCCCAAAAACTTTAATGAGCACTTGTAATTTATCAGTTCATCAACGCCTGCAATATTCTTGATATCATGATCAAGGACTAACACATCTACACACTTATTACATCCAATCATAATTAAGTTATTTGTTTGTATATCCTTATCAACATAAAAAAAAAGCTGAGTTCAAATAATAATCAGCTGCATGCAATGGATGATGTAGCTGCCTATCCCACTTCTCATCAATAATCTCCCAAACAGGCTTGTAGTGGTTCTCATCATCATCAAAATTTTGGGCTCTCTCTCTTTTGCAGTTCTCCATAGCCTCATATATATAGCCCATAGAAGCCTTGTCACTATCAACCATGCGAAGGACTTTGACAAGCTGAAAAAATACCTTAAGAGTGCCCTTCACTCCTCGCCAAAAAGCCTTACAAAGTATAATATCTCTCACCTTCTTCCCAACCTAATCCTTGGACCCCTTGCATGCTCTTCAGTCATCCGAGGTAAACATCTACCTTAATTGCACTCTCCTCGAATGTATGTTATCTAAGCATAAGTGCTAGATTGTAAATCTCGTGAACCCAGACCTCACAATCTCTTTCTTCTTTGTAAATCTACGCATCATGCTGAGGGTGAGATGGTGGCTATAAATGAAATTTGTAATTAACTTTGTCTTCTTCATTGCACCTGATATATCGGTTAAACCGCTAAGAGTTTCAAGCATGAGGTCTATACAATGTGTTGCACATAGTGTCCAAAATATTTTAGGATTAGTTATGTGCAACAAATTAGCTGCAGCAACATTAGGAGCAACATTGTCTGTAACAACCTGTACAACAGAATGCTCCCCAACCTCCTTGATTCCCTTCTCTATAACTTGGAATATGTAATGGGCATCATGAATATGATCAGAGGCATCAATAGACCTCAAAAAAATAGTCCCTAAAGGACAATTCACAACCAAATTCATCAGACTTCTTCTCTTCCTATCACTTCAAGCATCAGTCATAATAGAAACCCCATACTGAGCCCATGCATCCTTCTTAACTTCTACAGCTTCCTTCGTGATACTCAGAGCTTTTTCAAAAGAGATTCTGAAAGCTCATATAGGGTTGAGGGTTTCATCCCAGACCCAAATTGGCCAATTGCCTCTACTGCGGTATAGAAGCTGCTTAGACGAGTGTATTGAAAGGAATGTCTGCCTCATAAAACCATGTAGCAACATAATAAGCAGCTCTATCTCTCTCTTCCTTCTTCATTCTATTTTCAATGGTGGTTTGCTTCTTTGTTTTCTCTCTTGTAGCATCAAGGTCAGACCGAGGCAAAAAACTAACCATAAAGCCTCTAACCATGTACAAAACAAGGGTATAGAAGTGCCCAAAATTTGTTGAGTGATCAGCCTGATCGCCTTGGTTGACCGACATCCTAATTCCTTGGGCTAGATTTGGGGTCTAGACTGGGCTAGAATCTGGTTTGAACTAGAACTTGCCCTAGACTAAGTGGACCTAGACTCAAATCCAAACTAGGACAATCCTAGTCTAACTCTAGATCTGACATAAGGCCTAGACTAATAAAACAAATTACATATATATATATATATATATATATATATATATGTATTGATTTGAGATTCCATACATGCAGAAAGTTCTAGTAATATAAGTTCTAATGCTCTACCTACATCAATGAGAATCCTAGCAACAAAAAATAAAACCAACATATGAAAACTCAACAAGTCAGATTATGACATGCCCAAGGTACTTGAGCTCGCCACACTGCTGAGTCCAAAATCGAACACATAGGCACTAGCCGAGTTTAGCCAGTTCCCAATATTTGGAATCAATTAAAAAAGAGGCCAATAAGATGTCAAGGCAAGGGATAGAACTACTTCATTAGTAACCATTTTCCAGTTGGGCTAAATGTTTCATAATAATCTAGCCAATGTTGTTGATAAAAGCCTTTTGCCACGAATCAAGCTTTGAATCACTCACTACTTCCATGCAATTTATACTTTATCTCATACCCACTTGCTACCCACAACATTCTTTCGAGCAGGCCTCTTCGGAACGACGGAATCTCCCAAGTGCCATTTAAGTACATAGCCTTTATTTCTTATGACAGTGCTTCAACCCACTTTTTTTTGCCACATGATAGCTAGTAAACTCCTTTAGTTTCTGAGCATCACATATCAATATTGGATAATCGCATGTGAAGTTTTTCATAACTTATCCATCAATCTATAGGATGACCAATAAAGGTATTTGACTATGATATCATACTCACTAATTGTGGCAACTCCTCCATGTTCTACGTATTGAACCTCCTGGCTCAAAACTCATATTTTCAGCAATATCACCCTGCTACCTGATATGTGTGTATTTCAGCTGCTTCCCTTCTATTCCAACCAACGTCTTCATTATGCTGCCCTGTATTTTGTCTATGATAACAATCACCTTCTTGGTTGCAATGTAGGGCTGCTCCTTAGGCTTTCATCTATGATATACAATCACCTTCTTGGAGCAATGCTGGGCTGCTCATTAGATGGAATGTCATCATCATAAAGGTGCTCAATATCTTCATCAATATTATGAGGCACACTCTCATCAATAGTGCCCTGTTGATGAGTGTTGTTAGGAGCATGTCCAAACAAGATACCTCCATCTTCTGTTACGGATTTTTTATTATCATATGAAATGCACCCTTCCTGGAATTTTCTTCTTCTTGAGATTCTAGTGGACCACAACATCCTCACTTTACCGAACATAACACATTGTGAAGTGAGGATGCATATAAGTGATGGGCAATCACAACAATAGCCCTCATAACCATCTTCATACCCTACAAAAGTGTATGCTTCCACCTTTGGCGAGCTTCTTTCTTCGACTCTTGTCTACATGGATCTACGTGGACATAAGCATAACATCCAAAAGAAAGAAGAGTCGGATGCTCTGCCGTCTTACTATCAAACATATCACAAGAAGTTTGCTCACTCAAACCATCCATGGCCAGCCGGTTACACCCATATGCATGACCTTCAATCCACAAATACTAAATGTTTTCAAAAACCAATATTGGTTTCCTTCTTGATTTGCATCTTCAAACCCCGATCAATGATTTCTTTTCCAGGGGGAATCTCACCAATAAAACGGTACTAGGGAGATTTTGAAGAGGCCCATGAAGAATATTGCGGGCAGCAAGTGGATGCATAAGATAAAGTATAAGTTCAATGGAAGTATAGAGAGATTCAAGGCTCACTTAGTAGCAAAAGCTTTTAATCAACAACATAGACTGGATTATGATGAAACATTCAACCTGATCATAATAATACTCACTATTTGAGTAGTAGTTATGCCCCTTGTGTTGACGTATGATTGGCCTCTTTTTCAACCTCCGATGAAGAATTCCTTCATGGACCTCAGGCTTCAAAGAGAATGATACTTCAAAGAAAGTTTGCAAGTTGAAGAAATCTAACTATGGATTAAATCAGGCTTCCCCATACCTAGCTTCAAAGCTTTATCATAGAATAAAGGACCATCGATTGGATGTATGAAGACAGCTCCAGATAAATAGAGATATTGAGAAAGATTCGCACATGGAATTAGAGCTAGGTGTGCGAAGTGGAGATGTGCAATTGGAATTTTATGTGATCGCTGCAATACCAATGAAGATGAAGGGAAGTAGGACAATTGTGGGACCAGCTTTGCTCTATGGGGCGAATTGTTGGGCGGTCAAAAAATAATACCCATAGAATGAGTGTAGCAAATATGAGGATGTTGCAATGGATGAGTGGCAAAACAAGAAAGGCTGGAATTTGAAATGAATACATAGAGAAAAAGTAGCTATGGCACCAATAGACGATAAGATGAGAGAGAGTAGATTTACGTGGGCTGACCATGTGTGGTGCAGACCCAGTACAGCAGCTGTTAGAAGGTGCAAGTTAGTTTAAGTGAAAGCTTCAAAAAAGGCAAGGGGTAGGCTGAAAAGGACATGAATGGAAGTAGTGAGAAAATATATGAGGGCGTATAACCTCACTGAAGGTAAAAAAAAGGTAAGTAAATTTTTGAAGGTGTTAGTGGGGTGGTGTCAATAGGAATGAAAACCACATCGTGGTGACTTAGGTATTCGGGTGCTACCACCACGACTCCAGCCCCTTTACCAAACAAATTTGGATAGACAGTCCACTGAAATTCGAATAGATTATCCAAAGTCTCCCTGTAAAAAGCGATTTCGACTACTTCTATCCGAATATTAGTGTAATCCAAAGCTCGAGCATCCATAGCGGTAGTCGCTCGAGCATCCATAGCAGTTGTTGGATTCCTAACTAGAGTGCACAGTACGGCAATGTGCTCAAAGGCCCAGGTCTGCAAGAACATGAAGAAAGAGAAGAGAGAGAGGAAAGAAAAGAAACGAGAGAAGGAAAATTGCTCAGGAGAAAGAAAAATTTGCAATAAAAGAAATTCCAAGAAATGACAAAAAGATAAGGATCCTAATTACCAGCAAAGTAATGATGCTTCCTTCTAAAAGCGGTGCCCATATACTACCAAAATGAGCCGTTAGATACCCGCCAATACCGCATGGACTATCGAAACTTTTGAGTTTTGCCACAAATTCCAAACCAGGGGAATTAAAGAACTTTGATACATCTTCGTACCAGTAGGAAGAAGCACGAACCTGATTTAATAGAAAATAAAAATTTGAAGTTGTTCCTCAGCAGTGGATTCATTCCTTCCAGCAACCAATTTTTCTAAATCCACCCAATCATCTGATGGAGCAAACGCAGCTCCCAAGAGTTTCCTTCCCAACATTGAAATATTATCAAAATCTGAAACTGGTAAATACGACACACTGGAAAGTGACAGACTTGAAATTCTGAAAGTCTCCTCGATGGTTAGAGTGGCTTCTCCAGCAGGGAAAATGAATGAATTTGAATTATAGTCAAACCTCTCTGCAATAGCCACTATCATAGAAAAATTCACATGGGTCTAAGCCATTAGAAAAGTGCCTTGAAGAGAATCGATCCTAAGGAAAGATTTTAGATCTTCCCATTGGCCCACCACATCATATCAAGATTGGAACCAAGGAGGGAAAACAAGATTTTAGATCTTCCCATTGGCCCACCACATCACATCAAGATTGGAACCAAGGAGGGAAAACAGGACGACCTCGAACATCTTTGGCAGGACGACCTCAAACATCTTTGGCCTGAACTCCTTTTAAGATATTTTTGGAACTATGAATGGCAAGAGAGTTCGAAAAGTGAAGTACCTTGTTAAAAGAAGAAGAAGAATCATGCCTCTCTTTTTCAGCAATCGAGAGTGGAACACTTCTCTTTAGAGCCATCAAAGGGAATTTTTTATGAAGATTAGAAGATGAACACCTGCGAAGTTGTTGGATCTTGGAACGAGAGAAACAGCCAAGAGAGAGGAAAATAGAAAGAAGAAAGGTTTGGAATGAAGGAAAATCCATCCAAAAGAGGTCCTATATAAAGGAAAACGAGAGAATCCTAATTCTAATCGAAATAGGAGTCGTGGAATACAAGGAATTGGAGTCATTTTGGTGAGGATCACATGCTCGACAAGCCCTGTGTCGTGCATCGCGCCTTGTTGTATATCATGTCAGTGTAAGTAATCAAAAAATCTAGAAAAATAAGAAAAATGAAGTGGGGAACATCCAAAACTTGGAAGAAAGCAAAAAAGAGCATCAGAAGAATCATGGGTAGGCAGAACAGTTTCCTTCTATGTCGGACACAATCTGGAAGAATGAAAAGTTTTCCAAATAGAGTCATAAAGATGACACAAGCTGAAATAGCTCACCAATGTCAAATCCAAGACGTCCAAACCGTACGACGTTAAACAGTAGGGAAATTTCAGTCAAAAGGCATCCAACCCGTACGACATGAAACAATTGAGAAAATCTCAAAACAAAATGTTAAATTCGTACGACGTAAAAGAGCCGAGACAATCAAAACATCAAACTCGTACGACGTAAAAGAGCCGAGACAGGAAGACGTCTAACCCGTATGACGATAAAAAGACCAGATACCCAATCTCAATCAACGTCAAACCCGTGCGAAGCAAAAGAGTCGAGGCAAGTACAAAAACATCCATCACTGCATGATGTAAAACTGTAGAACCAGACCCCAAGAAAAAGGTCTAAAGTCAAAGATGACTACACTGGCAACACCCAGGTAGCATTGGGATGACTACAACAAAGAATATCACCGGCTCAAAGATAGCACGGTTCCTGTTGACTGTCACTTCGAATGTCGATTGTCGAAGACCTCTCCATCGCACTGACTCAGAGACAGCAGTGCCAATTTGATGTCTCACGTATCAAAAGCATCCATCGGCCTACCAGCTACCCAAAGGGTACTAGTCATTCAAAAGAATGATCCCTCGGAAAACTTTTCCTCGCCATAGTGTCTTAGGTGTCTACTTCTTTACCATTCACCTGGTACCCTACGTGAATGCCAAAGAGCCCCCCCCCCCGGCCCAAAAAAAAAAAAAGCCCAAGGTAACTCCTAAAAACTTCGATTCTAAGCCCGAAGGACCACAAAAATACTATCATACCATAGCAACTTAAACCCAATATAATTGTCCCAGAACTGCTCAAAACTTATCGCAAATCAAAGTAAACCCCAAGAGCTTTCCAACGGTCCAAGAATCGCCTGAATCAAACCAACGAATAAAATAATCTAAAAACTAACCAATAGGTCCCTGCCTAATGAGCACAGGGCAACCCGCCCAACACGCGGCATGTTGAGTAGGTCCCCAAAAGCCCGTGATGGGCCCAGTTTGGCCCAATGATGCAAAACCCAAAAAGAGATCAGAAGAGATCATGAAATCCCTTAGAAATTATAAAAATTTGGAAAATAGCCCAAAAATAGCCTAAATATAGCCGAAAATAGGAAAAACGCTTAGAAACTTCATAAAAAAAATTAGAAAAAATCCCAAAAAATCCAACAAAATCCAAAAATTCGGATTTAATCTTAGAAGCCCCAAAAAACCTTAGAAAACTAAGGATAAAACCTCTTAAATCCTCAAAAAACCTCAAAAAAGCCAAAGTAGACACTACAAAAAATTCCTCAGCTTCTCCTCCTGCCTTAGATCTAGGTAAAAGTACCTTAGATCTACTGATTCCAACAAGCATAGGCATACAAAAGGAGATAGTGGCACAAATCAGAAGAGCGACCTGATCCAAGCCCGAAACTCTGAATTTTGAGTTCCCAGAGGTAAGTCTCTTCACCTTCTTCAATTTTAGTGAATCTTTATCTCTAGTTAGTTTATTTTCTGTATTTTTCTATTATTTCTTAGTTTGTAAAGTTTTAAAAGAGTTTTTAATGTAAAATACAAAGATCTGGAAGCTGGTACTACCAGCGGACCCAAGAAAGGATCAAATCTGTGTCATTCTTGGACCCATAATTCAAGCGACCCCACTTTCTCTATCTTTCACAAATTTAACTAAATTTTTGCTAAAATTTGAGCAGATCTCACATCCCAGAGATCGGCGCAGATCAAAGCATAAACAGTTTGGTGCCCACAATGAGGTGAATGTCACCGGTTCAAAGATAGCATGGTTCCTGTTAATTGTCTCTTCAGATCCTGATAGTCGGAGACCTCTCAACTGCACTGAATCAAAGATAGCAGTGTCAGTTCGATGTCTTACGGATCAAACGCATCGATCGACGTACAGCCTACCCAAAAGGCACTGGTCATTCAAAAGAATGATCTCTCACAAACCTTTTCCTCCCCATCGTGTCTCAAGTGTCTACTTCTTTGCCATTCACCTAATACCCTATTCACCTTGATCTCTGGGATGAGATCTGCCCAAATCATAGCAAAACTTTAGTTAAATTTGTGAAAGATAGAGAAAGTGGAATCGCTCGAATTATGGGCCCAAGAATAGCACAGATCTGTTCCTTTCTTGGGTCCACTGACAACGTCAACTTCCAGATTTGTTCCTTTCTTGGGTTCACTGACAGCGTCAACTTCCAGATCTGTGTATTTTGCATTAAAAACTCTTTTAAAACTTTACAAATTAAGAAATAATGAGAAAATACAAAAAATAAACTAACTAGCGATGAAGATTAACTAAAATTGAAGAAGGAGAGGGGACTTACCTTTGGAAACCCGAAACCCAGAGTTTCGGGCTTAGATCAGGCTCCTCTTCTGATTTATGCCACCATCTCCTTTTGGATACCTATGCTTGCTAGAATCAGTAGATCTAAAGTACATTTACCCATTGTTAAAAAAAACGATCCACCCAGCGCCTAGGCGCTTGCCTAGGCATTTTTTAACAAAAAACCGCACGCCTCATGAAAAGGCACCCGAAACGAGCGTTTTTACCTGGGTGGACGCCCAGGCAGCCAAGGTGGGGCGCCCAGCAAAGTCAGGCGGAAATTGCTTTTGAAATTCCGCCGAAAAGGGCAAAATGGGTCATTTTGACCCTTAAGTTTGTATAAAAAAGTTATGGGGTTTATTTTTTAACCCCCAAAGTAAATGGTATGTTGCGAAATGGAATAAATTATAAAATTTGACACAAATATATGACATATATGTACATTAGGATAGCTATTTTTAAAATGCTATGACTTTCCATTATATGGCTAAAAATGGATGATTTTTCCCTACAAGGCGCCCGAGGATCTGAGCACCAGCCTAGGCGTTGGGCGTCGGGCTGGCCGCCTAGTGTTTTCTTGATACCTTGCTTTTACCTAGATCTAGGGTTCTTAAAGCAGGGAGAAAAGCTGGAGAATTTTTTGTAGTGTCAACCTTGGCTTTTTTCAGATTTTCCAAGGGCTTAAGACGGTTTTTCCTTAGTTTTTTAAGGTTTTTGGGGGATCCTAAGATTAAATCCGATTTTTTGGATATTTTGGGATTTTTTTTAATTTTGTACGAACTTTCTAAGGGTTTTTCCTATTTTCCAGTATTTTTAGGCTATTTTTGCGTTATTTTCCTAATTTCGAGAATTTCTAAGGGATTTCTTGATCTCTTTTTTGGTTCTGGAGGGAGGTATTTATAAGATTCAATTGGTGATTTTTCTTGATTTTTTTGGATTTTTTTGGATTTATCTTCAATTTTGGCTTTATCCCATTAGAAAACACGTTTTTACTACGTCGTTGAGCCAGTCTAAGCTCGTCACAGGCTTTGGGGTCCCGTCCGACATGCCGCATGTCAGGCAGGTCGCCCCAAGCCCATTAAGCAGGGACCAAAGTGTTATTTTTTTATCTTTTTAACCATATGTCCGATTTGAGTGATTCTTGAACCGTTGGAAAGCTCTTGAGGTGTACTTCGACTTGGGATAGGCGGCACCTAGGCGGTCGTGGGGGTTTAGGCCGCCCAGTGCCTAGGCGGGCGCCCAGAACCTGTGAGGCCCATTAGAAAGAAAAATGTTAGAATTTTTATCCATAACTTTATACCAAATATAACAGTATAACACTAACTATATAACAAATAATCCATAATCCATACTTGATATTTCCATGAATGAGGAGAATTTTCATAGTCCATAATCCATATTTTCAGACAATGCTAAAACCATACATGCATACACACATGGGTAAGATAGTAGAAACTAGAAACTAAAAAATAAGAAAACGAAAATAAACAGAAATTCATAAAATATACAGTCTAAGACTCAATAGTCAACAGTCAATACCAAGAGTCAAGCGTCTTCAACTCTTCATTCTTCAGTCACCATCATCATCATCAGAAGGAGTAGGGGAAGCCTCATCATATACATCAGATTCGACACCATCATCATCATCAGAAGGAGTAGGGGAAGCCTCATCATATACATCAGATTCGACACCATCATCATCAGAGTCGCCTCCCTATTCAACATAACGTTCGTCCTCCTCTATTTCTTATGAATCTACCTCTTCCTCCTCTTCTTCTACCTCCCTCTTACTCTATGCAGATGACGCCCTCGGAGTCTTCGCTACTCTACCCTTTTATATCTTTTTGTGCTTCCCTAAACTCAAATATTATATAATCTCCTCCCTAGTAACCTCAGGAACAATTTTACACGGTGCAACATCCCCTTTAAAATACCCTCATTAGTATCATTTCTACAATAATTACATTTAATACGATTTATCATTTAGATTCGGGTTATGACGATACTTCCAACCCAAATCACCACTTCTAGAAGAACCTGGAAAAGATATTTCCATAGAAAAAGGCTCATTTTCATCCTTTTATGGTTCTACTAAATTCAAATATTGTCTAATCTAATCCCAATAGCTTCAGGAACCTTATTACAAGAAACAACATACCCTTTAATACCAATAAGGTTTTCTTGAATCGGTTAATACCCCATTGGTATCTTTTTCACAAAAATTACATCTTATACAATTTTTATCGTTTGGTATTGGGTTATAACCATACTTCCAACCTAGATCACTTCTTCTAGTAGAACCAGAAATAGACCTATGCAAATGACAAGGATTTTGTTCTTGCTTGTGTTTTACTGAACTCATATATTGGTTAATCTCCTCTCTGATAGCTTCAGGAAAATTTTTACATCGGGCAACATTCTCCTTAATACCGACAAGATGTTTTTTAAACCGGTTTATGCTACCGTTTGTATCATTTTCACAATAATTGCATCTTTTACAATTTTTGTCATTCGAATTCAGGCCGGATCACCACTTCGACTAGATCTTGAAGAAGACATCTCAAAATAACACAAGCAATCTAAAATATAAAGTTTTGCACTCTCCACCTCTGAGATGCTTTTTGATGCTAAAATATTCAAAAACAACTTCTAATAGGACTAAAAAAAACTCCAAAACTAAATTTAATCTTAATAGGTGATGTTAGGATCCATTTCTCGTACCATTGAGAAACACTTTGATCCAATGAAAATCACAAAATTTGGTTTTTTTTAGGTTTGTCTCTCTCTAAAATGGGTTTTTGTGGGTTTAGGTTTCAAATGAACCTAAAACCCACCTTTAAAAACAATATTTTTTCAAAAAAACCATAAAACAACCCTCAACAAAAACCATTTCTGCCCCTAGGCGGGGCACTGGGCACCCACCTAGTTTCGCCGCCTAGGCTTGGGCGATGCGCCCAGGCCTTCTGGACCACCTAGGCGCTAGGCAGTCCGCTTTTTGAATCACTAGTCTAGGTTGCCTATGGTCCAGGGTTTGTGTGGTCCTTTGGGCTCAGAATCGAGCTTTTTAAGAGTTCCCTAGGCTAGAATTTCGAGGGAGGTGTCTATAGTTGCCCCTCTTTGGCATTCACCTGAGGCACCAGATGAATGGCAAAGAAGTAGACACCTGAGACACGACGGGAAGGAAAAAATTTTTGAGGGATCATTCTTTTGAATAACCAGTACTATGTGGTTTCTATGTTTCATCATCATCATCCAAGCCTTATCCCAATTAATTGGGGTCGGCAATATGAATCATGTTCCTCCATTCTTCTCTATCAAAGGTCAATAAAACCAATAACATAGTTTCATGATTCATGATAAGATGTGGCAAAGTTTTACGATGGCTGTCCACCTCCTTTACCCGGGCTTAGGACGGGTTAAGAGAAAGTTTAAGGTCCTAACCTTCTTAGACCAATATACTGTATATAATTAAAAGTGCAATAATATGTTCCATTGCAAGCCATCAACCACTCCAGCAACCCTCAACAAAAGATCAAGAGCAAATGAAGGTTAACTACTTTAAGAACCAAAGAAATACCGAAGTATGGTAGGACCACTACAACACCTCACCCTCACTTGTCAGACATAGCCTACAAGGTAAATCATGTGCGTCAATTTATGCATGCACCCACCAATGTCCACATGAGGCATTACAATACAGAATTCATATGTGAACGGGACCATCAATCATGCATTATATACCTAAAAAAATACATAAATGATGTATGCATCGCTTCCATCATTGGCTACACCGACTCCGACTGAGCAAGAGATCTAGATTCACACAAATCAATTTCAGGATAGCGTGTTTATTTGGGATTTGATATCTTGGAGGAGCAAAAAGCAAAAGAGTATAACAAGATCCAAGGAGTTAGAGCATTAGGCAGCATTGTGGTAGAGATTTCTTAGGTATAGAATTTGGCCATATCTTTTGGTTATAAAGTACAGCAATGCAGCATTATTGCAATAATCAAAGTGCAGCTGCTATTGTAGCTATTCCTATTTCTCAATTCTCATGATCGTACTAAGCACACAAAGATATCGATTACCATTTTGTGTGCAAGAACATAGCAATTTGAATGGATTATATTGGCATCAAAATTCAAAAACCAGATTGCCGGCATTTTCACCCAAGGGCTCACCAATGAATGGCACTAGTTTCTAAAAGACAAATTGCACATGTTCAAGCACAATTAACAATTTGAAGTGGGTGTTAGACTATGTTTTAGAATATGTATTGCATGTATAAGAGGTGTTATTGTCATTTGTTTTGTTATTATATTAAATAATAAGATATCTTTGAAATGATGTTAAGGGCATTTGCATAATTTCACATACCCTAACATCCAACCCTTGTAACATTTGATGTCATAATCAAGATGCTGCCCTACGTAGATTGGGATTCACGCCTTTGTCTCTCTCTCGAGCTCTCATGCTGTTTCTCTCTTCCTCATCTTTCATCTTCTTCTTGATGAGATATATTTCTTCTTCTTCTTGATGAGATATCCAACTAACATCCAAGCCGGAATCCACCCAATGGATTCTCCCATTGGACTGCCCCAAAACTAGGCACCAAAAATTTCAATTTCAATGGATTGTCAGTCAACAACCACAGCAGGTGTCAAAGGGGGTTTCTAGGGATTGTCAGGGTGACACAATTTTGCCCTTCGCGGGGCTTGTTGGACTTCCTACTTCAATCATGGCGAGGTCCTCACCCTGCTCCAAGGGCTCAAATTATGTCACAAGAGTTGGGGGTCGACCCTAGTGATTTGAGGGTGATTTGAACGCACCAACTAGGCAAATAAATGCTACACATGCCCTTGGAGACTTAAAACACATTTCGGAGAAGAGTTTCTCAGTCAGTAGCTTGATCAGTCTCTTTAAACCACACATGGCGTGAGGCCAAAAACATTGCCAACAGCTTTCAAACAAGGTACACCCTCAATGCGAGCTTCTCACCAACCATGCATAGGAAACCCAAACCAACAAAACTCTGTCCACAGCTCCACCCTCGAGCATTTTGCAAGACGCCTGAGTTTTCTCCGTAGTGGGTGACTTTTTTTAAGGCCTTCATACTGTAAATCTTGTATACAAGCACAGTGTTGTGCAAATTGTAAAGCATATTCTTATATCATACAAGACAACCTTATCAAAAAAGGGATACCAAACAAACAAGGTCCACCCATATGACAAACAGAAAAGGAGAATGTGCCCACTCTAGGTTTCTGCAAGAAGTGAACATGTGTTTCAAGCGATTATAAGCAAGGAGATGGTTTTACTCAGCATCTAGCAACCACTGAGACAATGTCGACAACCAAAGGCAGTTTACAAGACATTGCTACTTTGATTTTGTTGCGGACATCAATGTACAAAGCATAGATAAAGGGTCGTCATCATGTTTAAATTTCATAATATCAGTCTATGAGCATAAGTAACTACAAGTTAAATAGATTAAGCCTCTCTCTATGTTAATCATTTGTGACTGGTCTTTCTCCAAGGAGATTAACAAGTATCATCATCATTTCCCATTTTGCAGCATAGTTTGTGCCCCATGAGTAGCCCCGACAATCAATACCATCATTAAAAATAATTGTGATGGAGCTTCACTTGACACTAGTTTGGGGTGAGTTCCACGTTAAATTTCCCTTCCCCCAAATCTAAATATTTGTTCCATAAATGTTTTCTTTTCTGTCATTTTTCATTCTCATCAAGCAAAAAAGAAATGGGAACAAAGAAAAAATTGCTCAAGCACAAGCATGATCGCATATGAACTCCTGATTTCTGATGCATACTAGGAGCTTACAGGAACATCAAAAAACAATATCTTTCAATGAAGCATCAATAATTTAGTGTCTTGTTAGCTAATATGAATCATTTCAAACATCTTCAATAGTAAGGAATGTAGAATCGTCAAGACCTCGCAATCTGATAATTCTTAGCAAGTAAAAACCCTACAAAGCAAAAGAAAGAAATTCTTTTTTCTCACTATAGCCATGATAAAATTTCAAATGCCTGTCATGGGAAGAACATGACACCTCAAAAGCAATGGAAGTGAAGAACTTACCAGGAGATTGTTGGTCTTGATGTAGGACCATACTTTAATGAAACAGTTCAGGCGAGACATTTGAGACTGACCCAAAAAGTTGCAGAGAGGACTAGGGAGATTTACAGGATCAATCAAGTTTCCCAATTTCTTGGGTGCATCAGCCATTGCCTTCCTTGCCTGAGGTAACATCTTCACTCAATTCTTGAGTCTTATGTCTGTAGCATAGTCAGAAAAACCACTTTAGTCACTAGGAGGCAGAAGATTAATAGATACATTCTGAAAACAACACAATAGGGAAGACAAGCAAAGTGTAATAAAATCACCCATAACTCATTACAGACATTCTCAGATTCAAAAACTCACCAAAGTCAGCAATGTTTATATATAATTAGAAGCTCAAACTACTAATGTTTATCATTGTAATCTACAATATATATGTAAAATACAGGTCTGGATAGCACCATCTTGCTGAAAGAAGCCAAAACCCTAAGTACAATAGAAACACTGGATTGGTGACCATGGTAATACAACATGAAACAACTCGATTGCTTAACATGGTGATTTCTACCTCTGGTTTTGCTACATCAGATCTTCTTGTTAGACTAGCTACTTAAAGGATGGTAAATAATAAGCTCGGTTAGCTGCTCGACCGGCACTGGTGTTAAAAATGAACCCTCTTAATGTTTTGCTAATTGGGTAAATACAACAGAGTCAATAGTGCACTTCGCCACAATGTACAGTCTAGTGTGGTGCTAATATCCCTAAAATTTTTAAGATAGTTCTCTCTAAATCTTTTTTTTTGTTTGTAAATTAAGACAATCTCTTTTAAAAACTTAAAATTTGAAATGTCTCTCTCTAAAAAATTTGAGATAGTTTCCCTTTTTAAAAAATTTATATACTTTCTCTCTCTAAAATTTGATATAGTTTCTCTCTACAATTTTGAGATATTTTCTCTCTCTAAAACATCTAATTTGAGATAATTTCTTTCTATAAAAATTTTAAGATATTTCTCTCTAAACAATTTTAAGTAATTTCTCTCTCTAAAATTTTAAGCTACTTTCTCTATCTAAAACTTAAAATTTGAGATAGTTTTTTTCTAAATTTTTTGAAATAGTTTCTCTCTAAAAACTTTTAAGTACTTTCTCACTCTAAAATTTGATATAGTTTCTCTCTCTAAAAAATTTAAGATACTTTCTCTCTCTAAAACTTAAATTTTGAGATACTTTTATCTCTAAAATTTTCATATAGTTTCTCTCTCTAAAATTTTAATATATTTTCTCTCTCTAAAATTTAAAATTTGAGATAGTTTCTCTATATAAAAACTTTTAAATAATTTCTCTCTCTAAAAATTTCAAGTACGTTTTCTATCTAAAATTTGATATAATTTCCCTTTCTAAAGTTTTAAGATATTTCTCTCTCAAAACCTTAAAATTTTAGATAGTTTCTCTCTCTAAATTTTGCAAGTAGTTTCTCTCTGTAATTTTGATATACTTTTTCTCTCTAAAAACTTAAAATTTGAGATAGTTTCTCTATCTAAATTTTTTAAAAAAGGATCTCTCTATAAAAATTTTAGGTATTTTCTCTATCTAAAATTTGATATAGTTTCTCTCTCTAAAGTTTTAATATATTCTCTCTCTAAAACTTAAAATTTGAGACAGTTTCTCTCTCTAAAAAATTTCAAGTAGTTTCTCTATCTAAAATTTGATATAGTTTTTAATCTTTTAACATGCTCTCTCTCCAAAACTTAAGATTTGAGATAATTTCTCTCTCTAAATGTTTTGAGATATTTATCTCTAAAAAGTTTTAAGTAGTTCCACTCTCTAAAATTTTAAGATAATTTTTCTCTCTAAAACTTATTATTTGAGATAGTTCTTCTATCTAAAATTTTAATATGATCTCTCTAAAACTTTAAATTTGATATAGTTTCTTTCCCTAAAAATTTGAGATAGTTTCGCTCTCTAAAAAATTTGAGATAGCCTCTCTCTCTCTAAAAAAAAATTCATATATTTTCTCTCTCTAAAAAATTTTGTATACTTACCCTCTCTAAAATTTGATATAGTTTCTCTCTGTAAAATTGAAATGTGTTTTCTCTCTCTAAAATTTGATATAGTTTCGCTCTCTAAAATTTTGATATTTTTATGTTTTTCAACAGCAAAATGGTCATTTTCATGAAATGTTAATTCCACCTATTTTGATGGAATTGAGATTTTCAAAATTTAGACTTAAAATGAGTATTTAGAAATCCCAGAGAAATCTCAATTCCAACGGAAATGTCAATTCTAAGCGAACCAAATATGATTGGCACAACTTTTTCAAGAAAAATGACTCCTAGAAATCTGAATCTAAAGAATCAAACGGAGCCGTAAGTTGTTTTTCCTATGTTCATTCATTGGAAAAGCAGTGCTTAAAACGAGCGACATTATATATGCTTTAGATAAATTTACACTAATATCCCCGAATTACTAATATTTAAATGATCTCCTTCGTATGTTCGTTATACACTCGTATTCATTTTTCTATTTTTTTGTTTCATTTTTTTCTGATTGTGCCTACTTCTCTGAAATTGAGTTTGATGTTTCGACAAATTTGAACTTTCAAAGTCTGAATTGTATTTAACGAAATAAACCTTATATATGAGAATCAAAGTTGCGGCTCTGGGCAACTTCTAGCCTTGTACTAGTCCTCAACTTGAAGTTATCAAACTTCATCCTGGACCTTGACGGTTTGAAGTTGTTGGGGAAATCTAGGAAACATAGAAAAACTTCTAGCCTTGTACTAGACCTCAACTTGAAGTTATCAAACTTCATCCTGGACCTTGACGGTTTGAAGTTGTTGGGGAAATCTAGGAAACGGAGAAAAAAAAAAAGAAAAAAAAAAAGAAAAAAGAATAAGGGATATTTGGGGATATATTCACATGAATTTCCCTCTATAAATTAGGAAAGTAACTTGGGGCCGATTTTCAAATATCCTATTGGAGAGAGATTTCTATTGAAAAAGACATTTTTTTGGGTAATTCAATAGGGGCGATACCTACTTGTTTTTTGAAATCATTAGTGGTTTTTTAATGTGTTCGGTGACAATAAAAACCTAAACCGTAGTAAGAACATTACTTCGATCCCAACCACATGCCATTTAAGTATGTAAATTTTGGTGTTTTATTACGGAGTGAATAAGAAATTTATGATGCTTAGCAGTTGAGTGCCTATAACATATGCTCTCGGGAGAACATACTGTACATTAACTCAGACAAAACATACACTTTTGATTATTATTTTTTTTGAACTAGATAATTGCTTTTAAAAATATATATATTTTAAATACTTCAATATTTAGATATTGCCTTGCAAAATTGGTCACTACTCTCTAGAAGTTGCAGGTCCTGAAAAATACTCCTAACTTGAATTTTACCCAAGGGAGCAAATTAATAGTATACTCCTATAACAGCAGCATATATTTTGGCTCTACATTATAGCCGTGGGGATATTTATAGACTAGGGTTACATTCATCCACTCGGGAACTAAAAAGACTCGGAAACTTGGCTATTTTTTGTTGAAAAAAATGCTAGTATAAACACCTAATTCCACTTAAAATTGCACAACCTTCGGTATAGAAGCGTGTATAGAAGCGTGCTGTGCTTAAAAGTCCAATTCTAAAGTTGGCATTTTGGCGCTTATATACATAACACCTATATCCATGTCCATAGGCAGAATCAATGAAACCCAAAACCCCAAAACAGAATATCAAAGAAACAATGTTTTTCATCTTAAACACATGAGAAAAGACCAATGAGCATTTACAATGTGCTTCCAAGCAGTACTTTTCATCTAAGATCGTATAGCTATCGAAAACATGGGAAAGGACAAAATCGTGCATACAGTGTATTCCCCCAGAGCACAGTGTAACATGGGGAAGCCATAAAATAGCCGGCAGCTGGTTCAATAGGCTAATCCAGTTTCTAGAACACTGGTGCTATCAATTCTCAGTCAATGTTCATGTCTTCAACAGCCCTGCGCACCCCTCTTTCTCTGTCTCCCCCCCTTCGTATTACTCTGTCTGCTTCCTTTTGCGCCTTTCTTATTGAAGTCAATAACTGCCTTATCAAATGTGCCCCTCACATGTTGGCACATGGACATCCGATCCTGGAGGGCATCTTTGACCACATCTTTGGCAGGGTCACCTATCATAGTGTCCATGAGAGAGAAACTTTAAAACCACAGCAACATTAACTTTTTGTGTATTTGTGCTTTTCTGTCAATGGAATCAATCATCGATAAAAAAAAAATAGCAGCACGGAACAATATATGGAAAGATGGAAAGAAACCAAAGATTACCAAGTAACCAAAAGATTACACCAAATGGAAAGCAAGAAAAAGCAACATTAAATGATCAACATGGCCAACATGACCAAAAATTGATTTGCTAATAAAATAACAGAGGGAGAGAAAACAGTTATTTCAGTTGTTTGAACTCGTATATTCACACGATTTTCAGATGGATGGTGAATGCTGTATCCACAAAATGATGTCCATGGACTGGAAAGAACACAAATACTCTCTCTCTCTCTCTCTCTCTCTCTCTCTCTCATCATTTAGGTTAGGAAAGGTATTATCATCAAGTTCTTTAAGTGTTCCCTTGAATTTTTCTGGTGCTCCTTGAGAGTTCCATATAGTATGGTTTTTTGTCAACAGTGTGCATCTAGTATCTCCTGTCCAACTTCTCCTTTTGTGCAAACTAAGATGCACATGAATCGCAACCCCTTTTTCTTAGGTTGGAACAAGAATAGGTTGTGCATGGAACTCGTTAAGATGTAGTTTCCTTACTATGTATTGTGTGATCTATGTCTTCAAAGACTCTAGGCTGGGATGTTGAAGAATGTGTGGAGAGAGGGGTGTCAGTAGATCAGTGGCAAAGAAGAGACTCCTTTCCCAAGGAGAAAGTGAAGCATTAGTGATGGTGGTGGATTCTAATCAACTCCACAAACATCCACCCACACACACATACACGCGTGCGCACACACACAGACCCAAATGGATCAGAATGAATTATCTTGGCATTTGAGATATCCTCTCTTAAAAGAGATGACTAGGAGATGTCCTTGGGCTGGAAAAAAATGCAAAATTAGAATGCACCACTTGGTGAAAGAGGGAGCTAGTTTGCAAGTACAAGATCAAGCCAGGGCCGACTCCTTTTTTGCACAGGACCTTCGGCACAGCCCTTCTACATAGCATATTAGTTGGCAATTTTAGGTCTCCTATATCTTTTGCAATTTTTTGAAAGCTTCTTATAAATCTTCTAAACCGGGCGGAACCTATAAGTCCCCTTTTTGTATATGATACGCTAACTGTTTTTTACCGGTCCACCCCTAGCGGGTGAAAGAGGACATACAAATTCTTGTACACAAAATTCCAGGAATGCAATGTTAACTTCCTCTCAAAAAAAAATTAGAATGCAACACAAAATTACAATAGAAATGAAAGAGAAAATAAAGAGATCATACAAGGGGAAGAAATGATGTAAAAGAAGACCCTTGTATTTCTGGGGCTTTAATTATAATTCACATCTAATTCACATCTCTCTCTCTCTCTCT
>NW_006495778.1:2117021-2134928 GCF_000471905.2 Amborella trichopoda | reverse complement strand
AAGGGAAAGGTAAGTAAGTAAGTAAGTAAAGTAACGTAACGTTACGTTACGTTACGTTCGGTTACGTTAATTATTAATACTACTACTACTACTACTACTACTCTACTCTACTCTCTCTCTCTCTCTCTCTCTCTCTCTCTCTCTCTCTCTCTCTCTCACATATCATTTAGGTTAGAAAAGGCATTATTCGTCATGTTCTTTAAGTGTTCCCTTGAAATGTTCTGGTGCTCCTTGAGAGTTCCATAAAGTGTGGTTTTTTGTCAGCTGTGTGTGTCCAGTATCTCATGTCCGACTTCTCCTTTTGGGCCAACTAAGATGCACATGAATCTCAGCCCCCTTTTCTTAGGTTGGAACAAGAATAGGCTGTGCTTGGAACTCATTAGGATGTAGTTTCCTTACTATATATGCTGCAATCTATGTCATCAAAGACTCTAGGCTGGGATGGTGAAGAATGTGTGGAGAGACGGGTGATCAGCAGATCAGTGGCAAAGGGGAGACTCCGCTCCCAAGGAGAAATTGCAGCATTAGTGATGGTGATGGATTCTTATAAATTCCACAAACAACAGCCACCCACACACACACACACACACAGATAGAGATAGAGATAGAGACAGAGATTAGAACAAATGATCTTGACATTTGAGATATCTTCTCTTAAAAGGGATGACTAGGAGATAGGGTTGCATCTTAAATGGATCATTCTTCTTCAATTTTTGGGAGCTGCAAGTTAGTTCAAGTGGAAGGACTTAAAAGGGCAAGGGGTACGCCAAAAGGACGTCATTGGAAGTAGTTCGGAAAGATATGGGGACTTATGGCCTCACTAAGGGTATTGCTTTTAATAGAGCAGAATGGCAGATCAATATTGGTGTAGCCGCTAATTAATTGGGAAAAAGCTAGGATGACGATGATGATGATACAAACAGTAGATGGTTTTTCTAGAGATTGAGATTGGTTGAGCAAAACATGGATCCAAATCGAGAGCTTTGACTTTCTACGATTCACAACAAATAAGTAGATCACAGCAAAGGCTAACAATATGAAACAGAACAACCAATTCAATGTGAAATGAAGATTGTATTAGAACAATAAGAAGAACAATATCATACTATAACAAAATGAATTATGGAAAAACCTTACTCACTGGGGCCATCACCATCCATTGAAGTGACAAACAATGATGCAAAGAAGATGCGAACCACCACAACAGGATACGATCCTGGAACAGGACCCACTCCCTTCATCACCATTCCTTTCGACGGATGGTGGTGAGCCATTGCAGGTCCATTGAATTAACTACGTACATAGAAATAAATTATGAGTACTCACTCCTGATTTAAGACAAATCTAACCGCATTTCCAAGGGCGTGATCCTCATCCGTCAGAGAATGTAGAAGAGTTCGGGCTTTCAAGGGACCCTGATTCCATTTTGACAATTGTTCCGGCTTGCAAAGACATAGAAGTGGGAATAGTATCAGGCTAATTGCCAATAATGGTAAACCAACAGAGCCCAAATGAAGATCATGGCTTAACCCATCTGAATACCAATGGCAGAAATGTTGTTTCAAGAGAAAGATTCTACTACATAAGACTAGAATTCAGTGTTCTACTTGTGGGAAACTATACTACAATCTAATGGACCATGTAAAAACCAGAGTTCACTATGCGATTGTTGTCCATTGAAATAACACACACACACACAGCGTATTGCACCACCACTGTCCCTTGAAATAACACAGAGGGAGAGAGTGTTTATTGCACCATCTCTGTTCCTTGAAGAAAGACACACACGAACGCATGTGCGAGCACACACACACAAAGAGAGAGAGAGAACACCACAGACGAAGAGAGCGTTTATTGTGCCATCACGTTCCTTGCAATAACACGCACGCACACACACAGAATATTGTGCGATCACTGTCCCTTGAAATGAGAGAGAGAGAGAGAGACAAGACAAGACCCCCACTCTCTCCATTGCCACTCATCATTCTAATGATAGTTATGGCCCTATTGATAAAGGTGTGATTTCATAGTCCATTGGTTCAGTTTCGCTTCTATTTTTGTCATAACAGTAGTAAGGTAAGAATGGCCCTGATGCAACCCATGCCAAATCTTTTTTCACTCAGTCGCTAAAAAGAGTTGTTACAATACTCATAATTTTTAAAACAGTAACATGCAAGGAAGCAAGTTCACAAACTAAAATCTATAGTGTGGATGGACAAAAAACACAAATTTATACAAAACACACTCATTGTTTAACTAGTTAACACAAACTGTTATGATTTTGAAAATTGCAATATGCAAGAGATGTTCAGATTTAAACTTGTAGCGTGACAAAATAGAGGAAAATGCAAAAGAAAATTATAAAGATCTATTTTGCATGTTTTTAACAAGAGTTGGTGTGATTTGCAAAATAATTGTGGAGAAAAAATATTCACAAATTAAAAATGTAGTACAAATTACAAATTGTTGCATACAAATTTCACATCCATAGATGATTATAGCACAACCAACTCATAGGATGGCGCACACTTCTAATTCCTTAAATTTAAGTTATGCATGATGCACTCGAAATAAGAAACAAATGATAATTTCAAAAAGAAACTGAAATTATTGAGTTGAGGAAAATGTATATACATACAATACGGATCCAAAGACTAGGAAATTACTATACATTGCATATATAGTACATCGAAGATGCAGTAGGTGTCATGGTTACTACAGAATAAAGCAACAATAATTGAACATCAGGCCCTCATATATTAAATCTAACAATAATCCAAAGCTTCATCATCATCACTGTCATTGTCAATGCCCTTTCCCAACTAATTAGGATCCCTACACGAATCATGCTCCACCATTCTACTCTGTTAAGGGCCATACCCTCAGTGAGGCCATAAACCCCTATACATTTTCTCACTACTTCCAACCATGTCCTTTTGGGCCTATTCCTTGCCTTTTTTTAACCTTCCACTACCTCCTAACAAGTGTTGTATTGGGTTTGTGCCACACATGGCCATCCCACCTAAGTCTACTCTCTTTTATCTTATCGCCTATTGGTACCACACCTAAATTTTCCCAAATGTATTCATTTTGGATTCAATCCCTTGTTGTCTTGCTATTCATCCATCTCAACATCCTCATCTCCACTACACTCATTCTATAGGTCTATTGTTTTTTGACTGCCCAACATTCTGCCCCATAGAGTAAAGTTGGTCTCACAGTTGCCCTATAGAACTGGCCATTTAGCTTCATTGGTATGTGGCGATCACATAAAATTCCAATAGCACATCTCCACTTCGCCCACCCAGCTCTAATTTTATGTGCGACATCTTCCACAATCTCTCCAAGATAATCCAAAGCTTACAACACAAATAGTCAGGGAAATACTCTAGAAAGTGAAATATTAGAAGAGAAAAAAATATTAGAGAAAGATCAACAACAGTTAAAAGAGAGCAAATCACTAGAAGTTGAAACAAAATCTATAAGAGGTTAGGATTTTGAGTTTTTGACCTATAACCTTGTCCCCCAGCTCCACTAAAGAGAGAAACATAGAGAGAGAGCAAAGCGGAAGGAAAACTTTGGAGAAAGTTAAAAAAAGGCTAACCTGCTGTCAAATGAACCGTTTAGCTCGATGGGAAGCTTCAATGGAGTCTCTGAACAGGAATCAAAGGGCTTCTTTTTTTTAACCAATGACCTCTGATTTACAGCCCAATTTTGACACAGCAATAGGGTCGTGCTTGGATTTTATACAGGTCTTCTTTAATAAATCAAGGTTTGACGAACTAGTCTTGCAGACAAGCTTGGATTAGATTAGGGTTACTCTGAGAAATTGAGATTTGAGCGCGCTCATGGAACTAGTTTTGGAAAACTGGTCCGAAATAAGGGTTTAACAATCGGAGTTTAGGGGACCCTTTAAAACCACGAACCGAGTCAGAATCGTCCTACAGTGAACTAATTCGGATGGATTAAATCAGTGGGAGATAAAAAAGGAAAACTGAAAATCTACAAAGAAAAAAAAGAAGAATATCTTTTAATGGAATAAGTTTATAATAGCCTGTTTGATAACTGGAAGCAAGTTCATGAACTGTAAATTGGAAGTTCCTCATGAACTGTAAATTGGAAGTTCCTCATGAACTGTAAATTAGAAGTTCATTTAGAAGTTCCTAGTTTCTGTGTTTGATAACCTACCTGGGAAGTTAAGAAGTTACTAGTTTCTATGTTTGATAGCCTCCTGAGAAGTCAAACTTGCCATCATAATGGGTAAACAACTACACCCACAAAATCTGCCAACCTCAAAGCAAGAACTATCTCTTACAAGAACTAGTGATATTGGCAGGAGAGCCCTCAATGAATAGCTGACCCAATTAAAAATCTTGCACTCATCAGTAGGCCAAGCATTTTTGCACAGGCTTTGAGTTGCCTATCAAATTGGATCAAAGATAACTTTAAGAATACTTACCAAAATTATTGCCTATCCCTAGGGTCTGATAACCAATTGGGTGATCAAAGCATGACAATAAAGCCGTTCCATAGGCCCACACAATGCATCTTTCTGTTCACCCTACATTTTCAGATGCAATTGCATCTTGAAGGGCACATGGGTCCCATAGTTACAACTGGGGACAACATTGGAACCACCACTTCATTATACATGCATCATATTTCCAGATGCAGTCAACCATTGTTCACTGATAATGATGGTACTAAGTATCCCATACATGAAAATAAACAAGACACAAGATCCATCACAATCATATATACAAGCACAAAGTACAAGCCAAAACCAATCTAAAGGGTATGCACCACGCCAATAGGAGCAGCACCAACAAAAATAACGGATAGGCATCCAAAGTCCTGCCAAAAAGATAGAAAAGCACAAAACTGTATAAAGAGTTTCTCACACTTAAACAACATGAGGATCAAGCTTACAACAACCACATATCCATGAAATTCTCCATCAAGACAGAAAGAATGGGGAAAATTTTAAATAGAGAACAGACTAACAGAGTCATCGCAACCCAAAAGTCTTTGGCTAAGACTGCCATTATCAACCACCATCCAAGCAATAAACTCAAATAAAGCATAGAAATACTGCGCACGAACATATTGAACATTAATCCAAGAAATAGAATCAATAATATTAATTGGCAACAATATATGATGATCCATAATTTTCAACAACAGAATACTAGGAACTAATCAACAAATGGGGCTAAGAAAAACACGAGATAGAACTAAATGAATTCCAGACCAACATCAACCTAAATGAAAATGATCCTTTTACATATCACCAGATTTACATTCTGAGAAGGAAACTAACTAACGCCAAAATAAAGACTGAAACTTTACCACAACCACACAATGACATTGAATCCCCTTATCCTCTAGAAGAAAATACATACAAATACAACGAACCAAATACTTAGTTCATGGCCTAAAAACTTATTTTGGACAAAGATTTCTTATTCTAAAAGAAAGTTTTTAGGCCCCTGGTTTTCCCTCTTTACTATTCCATTGGCCGGTTTCAAAATTTGCCTTACGAAATATACAATTATACACGTTTGAAAAGAAGTCCCTACCCCAGGATTAAGTTCCCGGGGATTGATTACTTGCGCGGAATGGAAATAATATTTCTAATTTCACCTCAAGGGCTGAAACCAAAAAACGAAAAACGAAAAAGCGAAACCTTGGTCCCTCTCACAAAACTGGCAAAACCTTGCATTTCACAAACCCGTCGCTTCTCACAAAGCCCTGCCTTCTCTCACAAAGCCTCCCTCGCCACTCTCTCTCAACCCTCTGCGTCCTCTCACACAGACCCACAAGCTTTCATCTTCTTCAAGCGAGGATCTATTTGCAAGCTTTCATCTTCTTCACCCATGCAACTTTCGGAGAAAGCTTGGTAACGCTCTCCTGGAGCCCATCTTCACTGCAAACTAAGGTAAGCTCTAACCCTTCGAACCGAGGTTATAGGTTTGCTAACTGCACTAGAGCAAGTTATAGAGAGATGCCATTAATGCTGTGAGTTGTTGAATGGTTTCAACGACCAGGAAAATGACTCCCATTTTAATCCCCACAACGCATTTGCAATGCCCCTTAAGTTCCCCATCCAACCATCTCTCTCTCTAAAAACAAGCAAACTCTCTCTGATTGTTATTCACCTGCAAATTCCTTGCCTCTCAGCTAATATCTCCCTTCTTTGTATACATAATTTTCAGAGCTTGTATACTTTGTTATATGGAAAGTGCTCTACTGGTTTTGGATGAATTAGGGATTGGGATCTGGGAAATAGGGCCCGGTGGTCCGGGTCCTTAACTTTAAGGGGATTAGGGTTTAAGGTTTTAGAGGTTTATCTTTTTAGCGATTTCATTGTGGTGTTTTAGCATAAACTTCTCGGTGATTTCAGAGCTGATTTTAGGGATTGCATACTGATTTTTTAGATAAATCTATTTGAAATTTATTGGATTTCTTGATGAATTAGGATTAAGTGGTTGTAAAGATTTTGTTTTTTTTCTTTTTTCCCCTTGAATTTTCAAGAAATAAGTTGACATTGCTCGAAAAAAAATGTAAGAAAATCATAAAGTTTAAATTCATTGCTGAAATTTATATTTTTGGACATTATGATGGTGTGATTTTTCCATTTTTATTGCTCTATTTTGGATGTAAATTTTGCCACCCATGCTTTCATTTATGCCACTCAATATATGGACAGATAAATTGATAGATTGAGATACCTGGCAATTTGATTTTTCCCACAGTTTTGGGTAGTTGATTAGGATCAAAATAATGGTTATCGTTCTTTTCCTTCAATTTTTTTTGTTTACGAGATGTTTTATGTATATTTTTCTCTATTGCGCCCAATAAAGAATCTTCATGACATGCTTCAATTGGATGAATGGAGTTCCTTTATCTAGTGTGATTTACTAGTCTGTAATCAATGTTTTATATGCTTTTCTGCACGAAAAGAATTTGGGCCACAATTGCATTCGGCTGATTGGGAATGTTGTATTTAGGTTTTGATGTTCAATTTCCTACCTTACTGCAATTAGTTTGTAGAATACTGCTGTCATGTATATACAATTTAGATCCCCTCTTTTTTGCCATATGGCACTTCTCTCTCATTATTCTGCATTTCATAAGACGTTGTTCGTGGTAACCTTTTGACATGGATATATACTTAAATCTTTTCTGGTGTACTGTTGTGGTTGCAATTTCAATTATTGGTTACATGGTTATATGAACAAATTTAAATCTTGACTGTGCATTATGTAAAAAATGCATTAGATGGGGTTGTAGCAAGAAAATCTTATTCATTCAAAATATGCATTTTGCATATCAAATCAATGAAATACATAATGAATGGTTAAGACAGATAGTTTCCAACTTTCCCAATACTAAACGGGTGAAAATACTAATACCACAACTTATCAAAGGTTCCCAGCTTTTAGGCTACTGATTTTGACTTTCCCTCCTAGATTTCAAGAAAGTTAGCAGCTGGGATTTTCCCAAGGAATCTGCAAAGAAAGTTATCAAAATGCAACCTTTGTGATTTTTGAAGTTGATCATCATGGACCTATTAGGTATATATGCCTCATTATGGACTTCATAGGCAATGTTCAAAAAGACGGATTCGGGTCGGGTGGGCGCCCAGAGGCAGGGTGCCCTCATGAAAATCAACCCCCCCACCCCCCAAACATCGTCCAAATAAGAAAAAAATTCAAATTGATCACAAAAAAACAAAAATCAATCTTTTAACAACAAACATATAAATATATCATAAAAGAAAAAAAAAAAAAAAAGGAAGTAAAAGAAAAAACACGTTATTCATAACATAATATGTTGTAGCAAAATAAAATCAAAACTCTCTTTCAAATATGATAATATCAAAATCAAATCGATGTTGGTGCAAACCTCGTCTATTGCGTTGCCAAAAGTTCTCAAAATCAACTACTAGAAGCGCTCCAAATCTACCCACGAACTATTGCCTTTGTTTTGGGAAGAAATCGGAAAAATAAAAAATTTATCGATCTTTCGATAAATCACAGAAGATTGGTTTTTGAGGGGTTTTTCTCACCCTAAAGACCACGGATTTTCTATTGGGGGTTTGGAATACCCCCTAAAATAGTTTTCCCCTCCTTTTTAGGGGAAAAAAGTATATTTTTTACCCTCACCAAGGGTTGTTTTTCCACCCGGCCGCAAGTTGTCACTGGGCGGCACCTAAGCGGGCGCCCAAAAAATAGAGCCTAGGTGGGTGCCCAGAAACAGGGTGCATAATGACCCCACCTAGACTGCATGTAGGTGTTTTTAAATTTTTTTCGCCTAGGCGGTTTGGCGGCCGAATTTTCGAACATTGTTTATAGGCATGTGATGGACTTTCATGGACGTAATAGGTCTGTGAGGCCTTAGGCACCCATCTGGGTGCCTTGTGGAGCACCCAACTGAGTGTTTGGGGCCGTCATGTGCCTAATAGGTCTACGGAGGTTATTTTGGATATTAAAAATAAAATTGTGAAAAAATAGGTGTGGCAGTAAATTCCAAAAAATATTGTTAATTGTTAAGAAACAGGGGGATATTTTTTATAACAAAAAGTAGTCTATAAGCCGAGGGCCGCATTTCTACATTTGCGTCCCCAAGGTATCAAACATCTATGTTTAATATGGATATAAAGTTGTGGTCCCTCCTAAAAGAATAAACAGGGGAATATTTTTATAACAAAAAGTAGTCTACGAGCCCGGGGACGCATTTCTACATTTGCGCCCCCAAGGTATCAAACATCTATGTTTAATATGGATATAAAGTTGTAGTCCCTCCTAAAAAGAATAAAATCTAACGGTTCAAAATTTTTGTCCCCAAAGTTATCTTTTCAGCTTTTAATTTTTTTTACCTATTAATGATCTCTCCATGTTAGAGACTATGCATATCCAAAAAATTAGGTTTAAATTCTATCCAAAAAATATATCAAAAAAAGGGGCCGCACATATGAGTCATAGGACTCATAGAAACGTTGTCCTTTTGATAATGTCCTTTCTAAATATAAAAAAGGGTGTGGTTTGCAATTTTGCATAGGGTTGCAACTTTAACCAATCAAAAAATAAGGCGTGCCTACAAATTTTATGTAATATTTAGTATCAAAACTTCTTAGAATGCTAACAATGGTTTAAAAATCTATTTCATCTTTAATTATAAATTTTTAAACTCCAAAAATGTTTCAAATCAAATAGATCTATAAACACATGAAAATCTTGAAAATAGACAGACTAAATAATGTGTTGCCAGATGTACTATTGTTGGGAGTAAAAATCTTCTTTTTTATTTTATTTCCATGCAGCTCGATGTCGAAATGATCAATTAAAGGGTTTCCCAACATCAAAACGGTATTTTTTGATGATTTTTTAAGGTTGCACTTGATTCTACCGTTTGAGGTTGCAACCTTATGGGTGTGTTTAATAACAAGAAGTTGCTCAAGTGAGAAGTTACCTATTAAAATTATTGTTCTTCCTATGCGTTTGATAAAAAAGGGACGGCAACGAGAGAAGTTCTACTTTACTGTTCATGTTTTATTTTTTATACGTAAAAAAAAGTTCCGACAAAAAGGTCGGAACTTGAAAATGGAAGTTTATAAAAACTTTTTTTTTTGAGAAGGAAGTTTATAAAAACTTTTGTCCCCGATAAAAAATGCCTCCTCCACCATTGAGAAGCAGTACGCACAGAGCCCCCCTCTCCACCATCTCTCACACCGATTTTTATCAAGAGCCCTCCTAGCCATTGAGAAGCGGTGGACAGAGATTTTCATCAATAGGTCGAGCTCCATTGTTCCTGGGTTTTTTCGGTTCACCAACCTCCCATCTGCCATTAACATCAGAGCCCCAGGTATGCTTCTCCTTTTTTGCTGTAAACCTATTTCTCTTGCTAGGGTTTTGTTGGCTCTTCAATCTTTGAATTTTTTCCCTTGACTTTCGAGATATGTTTATTAATGGATATGTTTTTGCCAATTTATGTGATTTTGGGCTGGTTTTGGAGAAGTCATGAGATTTGTGGCATTTTAGTTAAGATTTTTTTGGGGATTTTCTGTTATTATAACTTTATAAGTATATTTATGACATTCTTCTTGGAGATATCTTGTCTGATGCTTTGTGATATCTGTGATGTCTTCCTCATCGAAGAACACAGTGTTGTGCTGGATTATCTGTGTGCTCAATAATTTGTCGCTCTATTCTCGTGGAGTGAAGAGTGAGGTTGCATGATTTCAATATAGTTATTGAGAGAGAGGGGTTTGACTGAACCAAGTTTTCTATGAATAACAGTTCCAGAGATGGGGTGACATGATCTCAATAAGTTTTCAATGAATAACAGTTCCAGAGATGAATAGACTGCATCATTTTAGTATGGCTTGATTCCTTGTTTCCTTTGTGAATAGACTGAACCAAGTATTTGGTTCGTTGTATTTGTATGTATTTTCTTCTAGAGGATAAGGGGATTCAATGTCATTGTGTGGTTGTGGTAAAGTTTCACTCTTTTATTTTGGCGTTAGTTATTTTCTTTCTCAGAATGTAAATATGGTGATATGTAAATGGTTTCATCTTCATTTAGGTTGACGTTGGTTTGGACTTCATTTAGTTCTATCGCGTGTTTTTCTAAGCCCCATTTGTTGATTGGTTCCTAGTGTTCTGTTGTTGATATTTATAGATCATCATATATTGTTGTCGATCAATATTATTGATTCTATTTCTTGGATTAATGTTCAATATGTTGGTGTGAAGTATTTCTATGCTTTACTTGAGTTTATTGCTTGGATGATGGTTGATAATGCAGTCTTAGTTGATAATGCAGTCTTAGCCAAAGACTTTTGGGTTGCGATGGCTCTGTTAGTCTGTTCTCTATTTAAAATTTTCCCCATTCTTTCTGTCCTGATGGATAATTTCATGGATATGTGGTTGTTGTAAACTTGATCCTCAGGTTGTTTGAGTGTGAGAATTTCTAGAAACTCTTTATACAGTTTTGTGCTTTTTCTTTCTTTTTGGCAAGACTTTGGATGGCTATCCATTATTTTTGTTGGTGCTGCTCCTATTGGCGTGGTGCATACCCTTTAGATTGGTTTTCGCATGTACTTTGTGCTTGTATATATGATTGTGATGGATCTTGTGTCTTGTTTATTTTCATGTATGGGATACTTAGTACCATCATTATCAGTGAACAATGGTTGACTGCATCTAAAAATATGATGCATGAATAATGAAGTGGTGGTTCCAATGTTGTCCTTGCTTTGAGCTTGGCAGAATTTGTGGGTGAAGTTGTTTACCCATTATGATGGCAAGTTTAACTAAACATAGAAACCAAGAACTTGAGGTTATCAAACACAGAAACCAGGAACTTCTTAGGATCTGTTTGACAACTGGAAGCAAGCTCATGAACTGTAAATTGGAAGTTCATGGAGAACTGTAAATTGGAAGTTCATGAAGAACTGTAAATTAGAAGTTACTTAAGAAGTTCCTGGTTTCTGTGTTTGATAACCTCCCTGGGAAGTTAAGAAGTTTCTGGTTTCTGTGTTTGATAACCTCCTGGGAAGTTAAGAAGTTCCTAGTTTGGTCCCAACCAATTATATTCATGAACCCATAAGCATTATTCATTAAAAATAGAAAGGTAACAAAAGGAGCATGGTAACTACAACATTCATTATTGGAGCTAAGTAACACTGAACAAACCCAAAAATAAAAAATAACAAAAAGGTAAGTAAGATTATTCTTAATTCCAGTAAGGTTCAGCATTTTATTTACAAACCCACGTCATAGTTGTGTATCATAGAAAAAATATATTAGATTTCATGAGCCCACATCATAGTTATATATCAAAGCAATTTCAAAAAAAAAAATAGCAAAGCAATTTCAATAAATACTTGGAACACATGAAACCATTGAGTGAAGAACAAATTCAGGAATGAAAACAAGCAAGCTAGTAAGCAATAGCAACTAAACTTCACAGGTTTTCAGAAAATCATGAATTCTGACTAATTAGAATCATGAATCGTGACTAATGAGAATCAAAAGAGAACTATGGAAGAGAATCAATAATCGTGAACAAAGTACCACAATGAATTTTAGTAATCATTGGAAGCTCAAAGTACAATCCAGTAACCAAGTTCTACAACAGCGAGAATGCATAATTGTTTAGCATTTGACCACAATTCAAAGATCAGAATAAGAATGCATTGATCACAATTCAACATGTTGAACTTTTTAGCATTTAGCACACAAAAGTTCCCCAAGGATGCATAAAAGACAATATTGGAAATGCACATGCTCAACCAGAAATATAACCACCCTGTACTATTGAACCATAAATAAAGCATAACAAAAGAGAGCATAATATTCTCAATAACTCATCAATAATTTTCTAAAGGGCATTGAAAAGGTTAATGAATGAATTGAATTGCCATCCAAACAAAATCCGAGCAATTTCTCAAAAAAGGATGTGACATGGATTAGTTAAACAGAAATACAGAAAAAACGACAAACATTTTAATTAGCCATGAAAGTAAAGTTGATCACTTCGGAAATTAGTGTTCAATAAGAGCACTGAAACAAAATCTTCATTTATTATGAACCCGAAACCACCTTCCAATTTCCAAATTTGACTATGACCATTGCCAGAAACTAAAGTTTCTTGACAGAAGTCCTACAAAACTAAAACCAATAACACTCATTTGATGTGAATAGTCTTTGAAAAATAACATATGGGTGTCAAATTTCTTTTCTCTCTTGGTGTCATGGCATGGACAATAGTCCCTGTGCTTGGTATCACAGAACTCGAAGAAGTTGGGGATGGTGGTCTCATAGTCTGATAGGTTTGGGATCAGAGTGGTGGTGTTCAAAGCCCATAAAGGGTCCAGATTGGTGAAGACTAAGGAGATCCAGCCTTACACCATTACCAAAACAATCTGCAGTTGAATTGGAGAATGAGTTTAAGAGAAGAGAATATGGTTTTTTGTGGAGATTTGAACCAAGCAAGTAGGAGAAGAGGTAGAGGAGAGAGATACAGGAAAATATCAACTACCCAAGCTAATCAAAACTACTTTTTTGACGGATTACCCAAGCTAATCTGAAAATCTGAACCAAGTCTTTTTTTTTTCTAATCCTCTTTTTCAAATAAACTATTTTTGGACTGGCTTCTCAATATTCAATTTGGAGCTCCAAAAGATTTAAATCTTTTGCATTTGTCCAAAATTGAGTTTGATTCAATTTTTTCAATTTTTTATGAGATTGTTTCCATAATAAAAACAATATAACAAATTTTAAGGTTTGCATGAACTAGGGTGAGGCTAATGTAGCAATCTCACAGTGAATCAAGCTAATCAAAATTACAGCAGTCTGGAATGAAGTATACTGATCCCAACAAGAACCCAAACTATCAAATGATCGTGCATCCATAATCTTATCATGCAGACAACCAACAAGCTCTCTAATATCTTATCATGCAGACAACCAACAAGCTCTCTAATATCATATCATGCAGACAACCAACAAGCACCCTAATACGGATAGATTGTCAGGGAACTTGATGTCAAGCACTCAAAACAATCAGTTAACCCTGAATCTAGATTTACAACATAGAAAAATCACGAAATAAAGCTTTTGCATTGCCTTAGAACTCGATTTACAAATTAGAAAGCTATTAAACCAATTTAATACTACATTCAACATAGGAAATTATACAAAAATAACTTGATTTAACCCTAGAAATGTTTTTATAGGGTTTCCTCCAAAAAAACCCTGAGAACAATGTTTTTAACAGAGAAATTCGAAATTAGCAAGAAAAAAAGAAGAAAGAATTGCAAAATCAACAGAGAACTCACTGATTGGAAGTATTTGTTGAGGTTGCAAGGCCACGAATAGTACTGGACGAGAGGCTGCTTTTACTGGAGAAGAGAGAGAGAGAGAGAGAAAGAGAACTTTTGCAGTGGATTGCAAAGACAGGGGTGGGTGAGCGGCTGAGTAAACCCTAGGGCACAATTTTATCGGGGGCAGTTTTGATATGAACTTACTTTTTCAATTCTAGAAAGCAATTTTCTGTTATCAAACACTAAACAACATGTGGATCAAAGTATATTACTTTGATAGTACTAAGGAACATATTAAAATATAGCATGCCACAACCCCTACTTCATGTGGCACGTTTTGTTCGCATGAAAATATGTTGGTGCACGTGGCATACCGATGCATTCGTATGTATAATGGTAAGGTTGCACCTTCAAATTTTATGATGGTATATAATTTTAATGGAAAATATTTTTAGAATTATCTTAAAATTTATTTTTCTATCTAACTATAAAATTTTAAATTTTAAAAATAGTTAAAATCAAATAAATCTATAAACATATGAAAGTCTTGAAAATAGACGGTGTAGATAATATATTGTAAAATGTACTATTTTTAAGACTTAAAATCTTTTTATTTTTCATGGTCCTATATTTTAATGTCGAGATGATCAATCAAAGGGTTTTTTAATATTAAAACTANATTTTCCAATGGATTTTTGAAGTGCATCCATAGTTATACATCATAAGGTTTCATCCTTATATAAACTTTTTCCATACATTTTTTCATATAAAAAATTCACCCATGTGATCAAATGTAGCAAACCCAAGTTTTGAATCGAAACCTAGTTATGTCAAACCTTGGTTATTTTAAAATATGATTACAAACTTGTATGGATGGCGGTACCCACATTATACAAATCTCATGTTTTGATATTTTTTGTATAACTTGGTTTGCTATTGTACAGAGAGAATGTATCAAACCTGAAATTTAAGATTGTTTCTCTTTGGAAAAAAGATTTAAATGATTTATTTTTTAAAAAATAAAAATATGATAAAGTTTCTCTCTCCAAAAAATTTCTAGATAATTTCTCCCTCTAAAAAACTGAAATTTCATATAGTTGACAATTTCTCTCGCCAAAACTTTTGTGATACTTTCTATCTCTAAAAATTTTCAGGTAGTTTCTGTTTGTAATATTTACATAATTTCTCTATCTAAAATTTTAAGATACTTTCCCTCTTTAAAACTTAAAATTTTATATAGTTTCTCTATAAATTTTGAGATAGTTTCACTCTTTAAAAAAATATTGGTAATTTCCTTCTCTAAAATGTTCAAATACTCTCTTCTAAAATTTGTTAGATAGTTCTCTCTCTAAAAAGTTTCAGGTTGTTTCTCTCTCTAAATTTTGATATAGTTTCCCACTCTAAAATTGAAAATAGTTTCTCTCTCTTAAAAAGTGAAGTTAGCTTCTCTCTAAAAATCTTAAGTAATTATCTCTCTAAAATTTGGGATAATTTCTCTCTCTACAAATCTTGAGATAGTTTCTCTCTCTAAAATTCAGGTATTTTCTCTCTCTAAAATTTTAAGATATTTTCTCTCTTAAACTTAAAATTGAGATAGTTTCTCTTTTTAAAAATTTTGCGATAGTTTCTCTCACTAAAAAAAGTTAGATAGTCTCTCTTTCTAAAATTTTAAGATTCTTTCTCTCTCTAAAATTTAAAATTTAGAGATAGTTTCTCTATAGAAAAATTTTGAGAATATTTTCTCTCTCTACAAAAATTTAGGTAGTTTCTCTCTCTAAAATTTGATATAGTTTCACTCTCAAAAATTTTGCGATACTTTCTCTCTAAAACTTGAAATTTGATATAGTTTCTCTTTCTAATAATTTTCAGGCAATTTCTCTCCCTGAATTTGATATAGTTTCTCTCTCTCAAAATTTAATATACATTTTCCCTAAAAATTTGAAATTTGAGATAGTTTCTCTATCTAAAACTTTGAGGTAGCTTCTCTTTCTAATTTGGGTAGTTCCTCTCTTGAGATAATTTCTCTCTCTTAAAAATTATGGGTAGTTTCTCTCTTTAAAATTTGATATAGGTTTCGCTAAAATTTTAGGATACTTTTATCTCTCTAAAACTTAAAATTTGATATAATTTTCCTGTCTAAAAACTTTGAGTAGGTTTCTCTCTCTAAAACTTTTCAAGTAATCCAGCCCAATGAATCCTATTATCTTTAGGCCCAATTTTCGATTATGGTTCTAGAATGCATATTTTTTGGATTTTTTAGAATCTTTTTCTCTTTAGGCCCAATTTTCAATTATGGTTCTAAATTCGGTCAAGTAATTTCTTTTTCTAAAATTTGATATAGTTTCTCTCTCTAAAATTTTAAGATACTTTCTCTCTAAAATTTAAAATTTGATATAGCTTATTTATAAAATTTTTGAGATAGTTTTTCTCTCTAAACTTGGATGTAATTTCTTTTTCTAAAACTTAAAATTTGAGGTAGTTTCTCTCCCTAACTTGTGGGATGTTTTGGTATAATTAATTGTATTTAATAAAATGGGCAACTCATGTATGTGAAAATAGTATAATCATTAGTTATATTATATTGTACTCCCTCTTTCATGCTTAAACAAAAATTATGTTTTGATAACTCAATTTTTTTTCTTGATTTTGCGTACTCATGTTTTGGTCATCTTTCTTACTTACATAAAACATGGTTATGTATCCAAAAACATTGTGAAACATGTTTTTATGCAAAATACCTAGGGAATACAAAATATGATTTTGGATACCCTAGGTTCCAAATGACCTATACAAAACCCACTAAATCTACCTAAGTCCAGCCAAATCAATTCAAATTTCACTAAAGAAATCCTGATTGATTCAAACTTATCTAAAACAGTAGGACATGCTCTAGAAAGACAAAGACTCAGATGTGAAAACTAGGTCTAAATTTAACCAAACCACCACTGATGAAATGAGCAAGAGGTCGGCACCACCCAGTAAAATCTGGGCTTCATCAGTGACGTAATTCACATTGCTGGGCCCATCATGATATGCGTCATTAACCCTAATGGGCCCCAAAATTTCTCGAAAGCCCCGTCCAGCCCGAATGAATCATTTTCTCTTTAGGCCCAAATTGTGGCACTAGAATGCATAGGATTTTCTAAAATCCTAAATCTATTATGAATTCTTGGTCAAAAGTCAAATCCCAATTAAGCTTGGGCCTAATTGAAGTCATTAAAAACCCTTATCTTGTCTATTTTAGAACACAATTTATTATTAGATTGTAAAGAAACCCTTAGGATAGAAAAATCATAAGAATCCTAAAACCTTAGGTCATCCTTTATGTTTGGCCCTCTAACCCTAGAAAACCATAGGTTCAGAAATCCTAAATCTTCTCATAAGCAAATCAAACCCTAGGAAGAACACACTTTAGGTACTTCTCAAATTCAAGCAAACTTTTAGGGCACGTTTGACAATTGGAACTTTTGTCATAGGGCTTCCCAACTTCCAACCCATGCCTATGGTCTTAAGTTCGATTAAGTTTTTTTATCCAAATCACAGATGGGATGTTCAAGAATAGGGCTAATTAGAATTTTATTTTATTTTATTTTTATAGAGGGCATGGGTGTAATTATTTTATTTTATTAATTAAATTATGACTTAAGGCATGAGAGGTAAAATAGGTATTTAGTTAGTTGTTATTTTAATGGATGAGTTGTTTCCTTAATGGGACGTGTAGATATGGAGAAGTAGATGAGGATGGGAAGTGAGAGATAATGTGACACTCCTATTTTCATGGGGGTTAAGATTTAAATAAATAATGTTTATGGAGGGTATCTACGTGACAAAGAGAGATGGACGTAGAGATATTTATTTGAAAAGATGATCTAAGGAAGAAACGTTAGGAAAGTATGAGAAAATAAGATTTACATGACTTTGAGAGAGATATTCATGGGAAGTTACGTGAGGAGAGAGAGTGTGTTTAACGAGATAGCGAGAGACGTGTGTTGTAAAGAGAGAGATTTTCTTTTAGCTCAATTAAAGGGGACTTGGATATTTTTGTAGAGAGTTTTTTTATTGAAAGAATAAAAAAA